>WAAB01015135.1:175183-237981 GCA_013389865.1 Piaya cayana | reverse complement strand
CTAGGACTTGACTGTATTCCAGACTAATTCTTTTTTTGTGATTAGGCATTTTAACTTTGGACTTCACACCATCTGCCAAAGTCCATGAGGTGATCTGCTCTGGGAGAAGCAATGTAATCAACCTCTCTTTGAAAGACAATAAGTCATGTTCTCCTCTCTATTCAAGATACCAGGCTCAATGTGACATCATAACACTTTTCTCAATGATGCATTTATAAGTTCATTGAAATAAATGGAGTCAGTGTTTCTGAGACTTTGAGCAAGCAAACATGAGTGGGAGGGAGAGCAATGTACCTAAGTGGTGGTGGCCTTTTCAAATAGGTGATAGCAAAAGGGGGAAAAAAGGCAGAACTTTAATGTCTTAAATGTGAAGTCCATTGGAGTGAGATACTTCAAAAAGACTTCAAAATGAGCCCTGTATAAGTTTTCCTGCAAATGATTAACTGTCTAAGATGTTCCTCTTGTTTCTGGTGTGAAAGGTTTATGCCTGTATATATATTAGGAGGCTCTGAATATTCCCTGTCTACAAAGCAAAATATTCAAACATCCTCCCCCTTCCTTTCTTTTCCTTTCAAATCCTTCATCTTCCTTCTAGGGTTCTTTATGTGCTGTGGGATAGCAATCCTCCCCAGAAAATTTCATAATACTCTGCTCTCTGAAGCTCTGCAGAGAATGTTTCACAGACCTGGGATAGGCTATTCGGGTGTTTGTAACAAAACCATAGACCTTAACTGTAAGTATAGCTAGATTTTATACATTTGGGGGTAATTTTGTTGATGGTCACCTCCTCCCCTTTCATATTTTTTCAATTTTTTTTTCGATATCTTAACCTTTTTAAACCTCTGACTTTCTTTTATGATTTCTCCTCTTTGCCCTCCTTTCTGGTTTTAGAATAATGAAATAAATAGGCTCCTGTTTGCCTTTCGGGTATAGGAATGTATATATTGGTCATCATGAATAGAAAAAAGCAAGTATAAGAAATCCTCAGTGATGCCTCATACAATTCTAGGGGTTTAACGCATTCCTCATTCCTTTAGTATTCTAATTTATTCTAGAAGTGACAAACAGTTCTCAAGTAGCATTTTTTTCTACTTCCTCTTGATTCTACATACTTATTTCAATCTTAGAGTCTAAAACTACAGTTGTACAGGGCCTTTGAAGAGTAAGTGTATACTTTTTAGGGAGATGTTGAGATTCTTGTTTGGAGGGTAGGAACAGAGCTTAGATGATCTCTCTTCGTATGTCCCACTTCCTTTGTATTAGGATTACAGCATCCAAGACAGAAGTCTTTGGTCTTTTTTGTAAGTCTTTTAATGCTCAGTGTTTGTGTCTGAATACTGAATACTTTGAAGTTACTTTTTACCTTTCCTGTCTGTTTTTTGAAAATTCTTTTTGTATTTAAATGATGAGTAATCCTTTGCTAGAGAAGAGTACCTTTAATTGTGTTGCAGATTAGGAACTTAAATCACGAGCCCCTTAGGACTCGCAGTCTCATACATTTCTAGTGCATGTGTAGTGATTTTTAAGAAGAGCAATCTTCTCATTAATATTAATGACAATGGTGTTAGCATGATAATACAATTGCTGTGGATTCTAGAAGCGTGAATTGAGTTAAGAATTGGAGTGGTTTCTTCTAGTTTTTGAACTTTCTCTGCTTTTTTGTCATGGATTTGCCTTTCACTCAGCCTTCAGTGACATATATTTATTGGTGAAAATCCTCACCCAAATACCATGCAAAGTAGTTTTGTAATTAAAGAGTTAAGACAGAGGAAAGAAACAGTTAAGGAGAAAAAGAAAAGTTAAACCAAAATCTTTGTACCCTTTAGATTTCCTTTTTTACCAATGTGTTCTGTTATTGTGTTTTGAGTAGATTTTGATATAGCTAAGAATGCCATGGGGTAAATTTTGTGAAAACATATGCAGAATGGATGCGCACTGCTTGCTTTGTTACAATTGCAACAGTTGGTATTAGTGGGTTAACACTTATTAGGAAACGGCAATAAGCAGCATTGGACCCTGAGGATATGTCTACACTGTGCAGCAGAGCACAGCACAAACCGTCCCCAGCTAGCTCCAAGTAGGCTGTGGCATCAGCGTGGCACAGTGCAGCAGCATGTGAACGCCGACAGCAAAATGGCTGTGCTGCCATGGCAGTTCTGAGCAGTACTAATGAGCACTAGTGACACAGTTAGACTGTTTCTCTTCAAACTTTGTTTTACCATTTCTGCCCTTTTCCCTATTTATTTATTTATTTATTTATTTATTTATTTACATCGTAGACACAACATTCATACAAGCAAGTTTATTTCATCTTGTCAGATAACACAACAGTACTTGCATATATATATATACACGTAATGGATATATTTTTTTAATGCAGAATGTAAGTACAAAGTCAGGGAGATTTTATCTACAGTAAAAGCTTATCTTACATTTAATACAATGTAATATGTTAATGAAGGAGAAAAAAAAAATCCTTTTTTAGCACAGAGCATGCACATGCAACTGCAGACACATGCAACTCTGTTACATGTGGTGGTTTCTGTTGCAACAAACACCACCTCTGTGATTTGAATTTTCATGCAAGACTTCAGTAGCCATTGATGATACATAGCAGCGGTTTATTGCTGTTGTGCATTGATTTATATTTTGGTGGTTTGGACTCTGTGAAATAGCTATGAACAATGACTTTAAGCTGATGCACATACATCGGGGTCTCTGGCACTCATGCTGATGGTTCACCAGTTGTTGCTCCAGCTACATGCTGTGCACATTACATGTGCCTGCTGAGCTGAGCAGAAACATTCACCATCTCTTGTTTCTTAGCACACCTGCATAGCAGGGCAGGGTCAAGAGGGATGTGTGGGAATTATGAGCTATTTTTCTGTTGAAAAACTAACATGAGACAAACAACACATTTAGGCCAGCATATGGTGATAGGTAACAACCAATGACCTTTATTTTACTTGCCTTACAATCAAATCCCCTCCAGCTTCTCATGGAAAAGAGGTACTGGTAAGGAGGCAGAAAAGAAAGTCAGATGGGACAAAGAAAATGCTGGTAATCAAGACTCTGTTTCACCAGTTCTTTTCCTGCTAAAGACTGAAGTTCCCAAAAAGACACAGCTGCTGGTGTATCGCATTTGTATCTGTACATGGTCTGTCAGCACGCACTAATCCCATCTCTGGTGTTGCAGCTGGATGCAGCACTCCAGCACATACTGCTGAGTAGCAGTAAAAGTGAATAATTATATCCATGACACATGACCATTTTCATGTTCTGGTCAAATTGGAAGGGGTTATTTGGAAGCAGTGATAATAGTCTGCTTTGAGGCAGCTAAAGAGTTTTGTTGTGCTCCCTTGTATCTTCCTGCCATGGAAACATAGATTCAGTCATGTCTATGATTTTGCACAAAAGCAGATGATGATATACCTGATATACATTTTAGCAATTCTTCCTATGTTATTGAATGTTATCACATTTCTTTAACTTAGTCTTCTGGTTTCAATTCCTCCATAATCAATTGCTAAATACCCTACCTGTTGAAGAGGGCTGGAATTCTAACCACCATTTTCTGCTAGCATTGATGGCTGCAGTGCCACTGTCTCTAAATAAGATATCAAGAAAAGGAGTTTAGGTGGGGGGAAGACAGGTAAAGAGGGAGGCTGGCAACAGGGTTGTTAAAATTTCTTGTTAGAATAATGTAAAAGACTGAAATTTTTAGAAACCAATAATATCACAGTGGTTATATCTATCTCTTTTCCCATTTGTCACCTCTGTTATACCTATTTCCCTCATAAAAGTTATGTTTAAAAAATGTACTTAGGTAAAAACAAAATGTGTTTAAGCATATGTGCATACGTAGGCATGAACAAACACACAAGGTCTTAAACATGTAGGTGAAATATTAGAGTAAAATGATGTCTTACTGAGAAACACTAACATTTTTTCCACAGCTACCTTTAAATTATGAGAACAACTTCAATTTTAATTTTATAAAATGATAGAAATAGAGTGCAGTCTGCCAAATAATTTCAAAATGAAAATATTAATTGCAGGTTCTGAGGTGACATGGATTATTATTAATGTAAATTATTGAAGAAACTCAGAATTCCCAAAAGATATTTATTCAGCAGCAGCATCCTTTCTTCACAGATAGCGAAATTATCACATAACAGTCTCATCTGTAGTGGTATAAATATTATCTGCCAGTGCATTTTGTATAATGCACCCTCCTTTGGCTGTTTCCCATGCAGCTCCACAAAGGCTCACTACTCAAAAGAATCTTTCCCAGATAAGTTTCCAATGTATAATTTACTGCCACTTGCTGCTGGTTACCTAAAACTACTGTCAACGTTAGTGTTAGAGAAATTCTGAAAAAGTCTGCTGTTCCTTCAGTCCATAAAATTTTATGATGATGTGTCAAACCAAAAAAAAGACAAGCTTTATTGAATGATTTGGGATCTAGACTGTAACTTGTTAATTAGAAAAAGAAAAGTACACAAGCAGTCTGAATATTCAAAAATCCAAGCACAGTGGAAGTTTTCTTGTTTTCTTCTTAGACAATCAAATTTGTCTTGGCTATAGTGATAGCACACTGCTTCATTTAGATCTGGAAGCTGTCTCCTCACACTGTTCTCGATTTATTTGCATTTCTGCTGTACTCCTACATGTTTTTCTCTGGCATTTTGTGTTCAGCACAAGCCACTATTTTTGTCAATAAAGAGATAATTCAAATTTTAGTCGTATGTCTTTTGGATAACTGTTGGCGATTGTGGTGTTTTTTTAAAATATGTATGTGTGCATACACTGAATAGTCAGGTTTCTTTTTACAGTCTAATTTTTTTGAATAGAAAGTCTCAAATATTCATGTATTTTATGTACTGACAGGTCAGTACAAGGTCTTGCCTTGTGGTTCAAAAATGATCATAAATTAAACATTTGTTGTCATGAATGGATTACTGGATCTTGATTATGAAATAACAGGTTAGTAACTCTGTATAGAAATAATCTTCAAAAAAGATTAGTAGAACTTTGTCATCTTGGTATTATGTTGTATCACTGTGCACAGAACCAGATGGGAAGGGAAATGAGAAAACTCCCTTGGTACAAATACCATCTGACGAGAAGAAATAAAACCACCTGTTATTCTGTGTAAAGGCAGAGTTAAAACTCCTTAAAATAGATGATGTTTTTTACTTTTTATTTTTCTTCTTCTTTCTGGCCCATGTAGACCTCTGATTTCTTTCTTACCTGTTATTGGAATTATTATCTGTATTCCTGAGGCTGCAGCCCAAAATACACAGTTTGTCCAATGGTGAAGTCTTGCCTCTTTATGAGTAATTAATAGTTCTTGCATCTCTCTCATTCTCTCCTTCCTTCCCTATACATACTCATTATCATGGTTTGTCAATTATCTTCCAAACTGTATTAAAAAAATATAACTCTCTAACATTAGCAATTGCTCAGAAGTTGCTAATAGCTCTCATGAGAGCACTTGTCTCACCCCATACATCCCACCTTATCAAAAGGTCACATTAATTACAGGACCCTTGCTGGGAATAAATCAATGTGTCAATCAGAGACCCACAGTTGTGCTACAGCTGGAAAGTAAAAATTCCAGTACAAAGTTATATTTAGGGCCTAATTTTTTTTAATATTGCATTTGTGAGTTAACCTAAGAACAAAGAATAATGACAGTATATTTAAAATGAATGTGTATTTTTAAATAAATGTTTTTCTTTTACCTTTTTAATAAAATATTAATCTACTTCTTACAATTATAATACATTATTCTTACTTACAAGTTCTCCAAAATAATTACCTTCAATTAAAATGAAAAGTTAAAAAAGAAGGAAGCATATTGAAGTAAAGATACATTTGTTTTCTTTGGCAAACTTTTCAGTATTTCTATCTTTAGTCATTCCTCTAAATATTTTAATGTTGGATCATAAAAGAGTAACAGCTGTAACAACAAAGATTTCTTTATTTAGTCTTCTTAGTTTTAAGTGTTTTCACAGTCTGCAAGACATTTGTAGGGTGTTTCATTTTTTTTGTAAAACAAAGCAGGTAGGTAGGTAGGTAGATGATTGATTGATTGATGATAGATAGATAGATAGATAGATAGATAGATAGATAGATAGATAGATAGATAGATAGATAGATAGATAGATAGATAGATAGATAGATAGATAGATAGATAGATAGATAGATAGATAGATTCATTCTGACTGAAATGGTAATAGATTGGAAACTGCATGAACAAATAAGAAAGGAAAAAAATCTAGTGCCCCACTCATTTTTCCTCCCAGTCTGGTTCTATTACATTAAGCTGATTTCCAGTGGTGACAGGCTGTGTATAAACACATTCACAGACTACTGTTAGATCCCAAGATTTAGATCAAATTCTCATATATTGTTATTACTATCAGACTAATTCTTCAAGATCTTAATTGTGTGCTAGGTACTCAAACAGTTTAATGTAAAATTTAATTTGTGCTCATCAACTTGAGACTGCAGAAGTGTGCAATAAACTTGATTTATAAATTTCTAATTTTGCTGGCCAGTAGATATGTTAATATTGTGCATATGTTAATATTGCAGAGGAAGTAGTCAAATAACTTTCTAAACACATTTAGGTTGGTTATGTTTCATTCATTTAACACGCTGTCTGAGTCACTGTTTCAGATCCAGAAAACTCCGAGTTTGATTCTAGTAGTGTTGAGAGGGAAAAGTGGAAAGCTTCCAGCTGTAAGTTATCCATGCAGAGAACAGAAGAACAGGAGGAAGAATGCAAAAAAAAAAAAAAAAATAGGATAAGATCTTTAGGCTATTAAGTGGTCGTGCCAGTAGCTCTTTGAGTCTAAGAGCAGCTGATGATGTTTTTCTTGTGCACTGCTTTATTTGCGTTAGAGCTGGCATGGGAGAGGGAAAAAAAATTAAAAAATCTCCCCTGCTACTTTTGTGTCATGTAGAAAAATTAGTATTAATGGAACAGTAGCTGACCATTACAGAATGAAAAATTCTTGCTAATCTTTCTAACATTGATCAGTTTATAAGCTGAAGTAAACCAATATTTTCAAAAGTGCTTAGAGAGAACAAAAATCCAAAATTCTTCCATAGTATACTTTGATTTTTTAAATGATGTCTCCTTTTATCTGCCAAGGAATTTCATGTATCATGTTTCACTATCTCTATGGAAAAAATATTGTAGGCATCTCTAAATCTTATACCAGCTTCTGAATCACCTAATTCCATTTTATCATTGTAAACTGGAATTTCAAAGCCCAGCCTGTCCAGTTATGTGGTATTATTTCTGAAACTTTTTCCTATAAATACAGTTTAAAATTTTATTTCCCTCATACTTCTGAAAATAGCCGGAATTATTGGTTTGATTTTGGATTTGTGTGATGCTTTATTCTGGTCAACAGGAAAATTATAGTACAAAAGGTGTGTTTCAGAGGCTGACTGGTTTAATAATTATAATATATACGTAAAATCTAAATCTCAATTTCTGGATTGTGTGTGACAAACAAGTCTGAGACTCAAGCTGCTACAGTAGAATAATGAACCTGACTTTGAAGACTGCAGTAGATTTTTTTTATTTGTATATTTTTAAATATTGTGAGTCATTGATGTCTGAAAATGTTTTCAAACTAGCATGCCTAATCTAGCTTCATTCATTTCTTATCACAACTGAACCCTGTTGCTTGCTCCTTTTCACTTGTTAAATTTACTGTATTTTTTCTATTATTTGCTTTAGATAAATAGTGTAATGAGTAACCAGAAGATAAAACTTGGGAACTGCAATTAATAGTTTTATCATTGGTCTTATTCTCCTTCCTTCCCTGGAAGTGCTTTGCAAGAAATTGTGACTGTAGCTGGTACTGCTAATGAGTAGTATGCTATTACAATTTCCAAAATATATATTGTGAAAGAATCATAAAATCATAGAATAATTAGGGCTGGAAGGGACTTTAAATATCATCTTTCCACCCCACACTTGCCACGGGCAGGGATGTCCACTAGATCAGGTTACCCAAGGCCCCATCCAACTTTGGTCTTGAACACCTCCAGGGATGGGGCAGTCACAACTTCCCTTGGAAACCTGTTCCATTGTCTCACCACTCTCATGGTGAAGAAATTCTTCCTAAAGCATAGTCTAAATCTGCCCTTCTCCAGTTTATACCCATCCTCCTTGTCTTATCACCACAAGATGGGCACAAGATCAGTCAGGTAAGATTTGTCCTTGGTGAATCCATGTTGGCTGTTTTTCTATTACACTGCATCTGGAATTGCCTATATTTAGAGCTTCCTTGTTTGTTTTTTTTTTAAACTTGAAGACTCCTCTCAGAAGTGTTCAAGGAAGTCACAAGTTTTCTGTATAAACTGTGTTGGTGCACAGTGCATGTTAAACGGGAGGCATACAGGATGCATTGAAGATATTACTTGTAAGAGAAATAGCATGTGAAATGTTGCAAAGCATAAAGCCTATGGAAGATATAGTATGTTGTTACTACACATGATTTCTCACAGAAAGTAAGGTGTTTCCCAGATGCACTTGATTTATTCAGTGTACACGGAAAACATGTTTATGCACAAGGTATTAATTCAATTTCAAGTTCACCGTTTCTGTTAGGCAAATTTTACATGGAAATATGACAACTTTCCTTAGATCTGAAAAATGTTTAGTCATTTGTTAATATCTATAAAATGTTCATATGCAGTGATGATAAGCTGAATATTAATAAAAAAAGCTTTTGAATGAAAACATTCACTCTAAGGTCCACAAGGTGAAATATTTTTTAATTAAATCAGCGTTTAAGAATTTGGTCGGGAACAAGAAGGTCAGATGTCCTTTGACATGCTGAAATATTATGCTATACAAGATATCAGAACCAGTCTGATCTAATTTTCTTTGTGTTTTGAATTCCTGTTATCACAGTAACATAGGCACAAAAAGAGTTTCAACTTATCTATATTCCAGTTTGAAAACTATACAAATTATTCAGTCTTGCAAAGTATAAAGTATTCTTGTTTCTCTTCCCCAAGAACCTCAGTTTTTCTTTTAGTCCAAGTGCAATACAGCAATAAAATTCTGTTTCTACAAAGCATTACTTGCGTGTTTAAAAAGATAGATTTAAGTGCCTTGTTGAACATGAGCTTTACACTCAGTATCTTGTTGGTAAAACATCACCTAAGACTTTGAAAGCTAGGGTATAGTTGAATGTGATTTGTAGAGGATGATGGGTTGTGTTCTGCTGCAATCCAATGAGTAGCCTCCTTTCATACCTCTGGCTGATTTCAGCAGCAAAGAGAAAGTAGTTCAGAGAGAATGACAAAAATGCAAAGCCACAACTACATTTATTTCAGAACGTGTTGACCTGCTAAAGCTCTGAACAAATTATTCTGGCATGCAAATGATTGCAAATCTATTTGAAACATACATGTCTTAGAAAAAAGCTATTAACCCCTACTATCAAAGGCATTGCAGTCATATGTCAACTGAAAAATGGGCTATGTTGTAAAGCTTCTATATTATTACTCAATTTTGAGTTCAATAGAAAGATACTTACTCCCTACTCATGCATTTTTCAAGCATTCTTTTCCTTATCTGCTTATCACTGAGATGAACAAGGAAACATCAGTGTAGCGACCATTCCATGCTGGTTTAGCATTTCAAGGTAGAGCAATGGTACATCATTCACACAAAATCTTATGGATTATTAATTTCAAAGAGTACTTAAAACAGTTCACATCTCTGTTTTTCCTGGAAAAAATAATTTGCTTTTTAGTTTCTCTAGTAATTTTAAACTATAAAATTTTGTCAGTAGCATATTGATAGCCTTGGTTTTGTTTTTTTTCTTCAATTAGGAAACAAGGGACAGACTTAAACAAATCTCTTTTTTTCATAATTTGTCCTTTTGCAGGGCTGATTGACTGGCTTTATTCATTAACTGGAAAACACATTTACATATAAACAGTGCATACCTGTCCTAAGAAATTATAATCATTATTAAAGAATAACTCATTAGCTACATGGATATCTTTTTACAATAACTAAACACGATCCAACTAAAATATAGAAAAATAATACCTTAGTGTTTTATAGCATGTATTGATTTTACCCACCTCCCCTGACTGGCAATGCTCTTTCAAATGCAAATCTTTAAACATTTCAGGTAGTCAAAGCTAAGTTATCTATGCAGATTGTTTCATAATGCTACAATCTATAGAAAGGGCTTCTAGGTTATGTTGATAGTTCTCTTTCTTATATCACTTTGAGCTGTCATCTGGTTAAATGGGGCAGAGGCAAAAGGCACAGACCCCTTAAGGTTCTGCTCTTTGGAATTAATGAAAGACTGCTTTTTCCTGTTTATCTGAGAAAAGGCTGTATTAGGCAAGTGAAAATTGCTACTGGTCACTGGGAAAACTGTTGTAAATATTATTTCTAGAATTACTTGCTTTTGACCTTATGAACAAGTAATACTTTTCTATGTTGTTGATAATAAATTTCAGTCAATTAATGTAATAAGGCAATTTTTAGCATTGATGGTTTTAGAGATTTCTAAAACTGCTTACCATGCATAATTTTATAAATATTTTATGAAAAATGTAATTCATTTTGGTCTTTCTTCTAAAACAAGAAGCAAACAGAACTTTTTCAGAATGCTTGCAGATAGTATGAGTTCTTAATTTTTATGCCAGACAGTTTTCTGAGGAAAAAGACAGGGACCATTAAAGTAGTTTAATGTTCTGCCAAGATATTTCTGATGCAAGGAAGAGGAAAAAAAAACCTATCATAAAATAGAAGTGCCCATCAAAGCTTCATGAGAGTATTTGACAGGCAATTTAGCTGTCTAGAAGTTGAGTATTTATTGCAGGCAGATAGAATATGTGTCTTTAAAATTTCTGGATTCCCCTTGTGTGAAGTTAGACACCATAATTAAGTGTAACTGTGTTATTGTATTGTAGTGAAATTGTATGGAATGAGTTATAGAGGCAACTTAAAAATTTCCTTCAAGCAGTATTTAAAAATATTTCAGTACTCCTACTATAAAGAGAAGAACCGAACTAAGTTTATACATCTAATATCAAAGGGTTGTGAGATTGTTTGGTTGATTTTTTTTTAATTAGTGTTTTTTTAAAGCTGGAAAATATTTTTTCATAGCCTTTCAGCTTTGTATCTCTGTAACTTCTATGTTCTGCTCAGGAGCCATCATGAAAGGCTACTGTTGCTGTACTCTTGCCCCAGTTCTGAAAAAACTAAGTTTCTATTAAGTTTTTGTGAAGAATTATTTTCTTGCAGTTTTGTATTATAATTCTTAACAGCTGGACATCCATGTTTTGGAAGCAGGGAAAGTTTTATTAATAAAAGTTCAGAACTATCAGAGGAAACCACTCATATTTTTGTGATGGACGCCATTTAAAAACATTGATTTTTAAATTGCACAGTAAAAATAATTATTAATAATTAAACAAAGCAGCTGTTTAGATAATGTAACCTAAGAATACTTGCATATGCTCATCATATATAGTATATGTCTTTAAATTACATTCATGTACTGTGACTAAAAAATGACTGGTTTTGTGGACTGCTGTGTTGTTTCTACTGTATATCAATTTTGAAAATGCTTTTCTATCCTGAAAACAATCTTCAAGGACCCATGCCAGTCTTGAGGCCTAAGATTGGCTGTAGTGACCTGATTAAAATAGTAGTTTGGCTTCCTGTTCATTAAGAAATAAACTAATAACTTCCTTCAAACATTCTCGAGAGCCTGCCTAAAATTATTTCTCTCTTGGATTATGACCCTCCTCAGTCCTGGATCATTCAGTTGATGAATCCATAAATTTGGATGAAATCAGCACAGAAGTGAGCAGTGATAGAAGGCTGAGTGTACTTTTGCCATACAGGAAAGTAAAGACATGGAAACTCTTCTACTGTAAGACAAGGAATTAGTGTTCCAGGTAGGATGCTGTAGCTACAGGAATGAAAAATGTAATCTGACTCTGGAAGTTACTAATACAAAAGATAGATATCTTCAGGACCTTACAGCAAGCATGCATGTATTTACTACAGTGTGTATTTATAGAGGTCAATTTAAGGTTGCTTTTAAAACAGACAGACCTACAACCTAGCTGTTAAATAGGGCTAAATTACATGAATTAATGCAACTTTTAGCCAGTGCAATGGCTTCCTACATGTGTAAACTTTTTTTTTTTCTCTTTCAGTGCAATAGCATTCATTGGTTTGTCTTTCTACAGCCAAAGAAAGGAAGAAAATATGTCTGATTTTTCCCTGTTATATTTTATAGTTTGTGTATGGTGAAAAACATTCCATTTGTAAAACAGAGGGAAATACAGGAGTGCTAACAAAGCATACACTGAAACAAATTATTTTCTTTAGAATCTATAAACACCGTACACCACAGATCATAATTAGTAGTTGGTTACAGTTTATTGTATTTAACATTACCTACAACACAATTTCATTTGTATTTATAAATGTGTATCGTGAAATTTAATTTGTGTCTGGTGCAATGTCATACATTTTATAAACAAAGCAGGGGTACGTAACCGAGCTACATGAAATATCTTTAAAATATAGTTCATGCCAGAGTCAAAAGAATTTTAAATCTCTTGGTTCTGGAACTGATTTTTTGTCCAAGATGGGCAATTAAAAAATAATTAAATCCCTTTTTGATTGCCTGCAGGGAACTTTATTAGTTAACTTTATTATTTTTGTAACTGCATATATTCTAAACCAGCATGATAGATTTGTAATTGTATTCCCTTCTTTGTCTGCCATGTTTAGTTTTTCCATCCACTCCCTCCACAGCAGACACTGTCTTCATTTTGCTTTTTGGTTCAGGCATGCTGTTGGTACACAACAAACAATAAATACTAATCACAGTCATCAGCCACATTCTATAACCCTTAGGGTCTGATGTAGAACCTGCAAGATCTGAGAAGTATCTTTCACACACAGCACAATTAGTTATGATATAAATATACATTCCACTATATTATTTTTTGCCTAAAAATAATAGGGATAACATTTCATAATGCAATTGTCAGTTAACTGTTCTTCTTTACGTTAAGTCTTGCTCCAAACACTGTGTTGACTTAACAGTTGAAATGGCAATAAGTGGAAAAAAAACCCTTATTGTCCTGTTTGAAGGGGCATGGTAAGATTTTGTTAAAAAGCTAATGTATGTAGCAAAGCCAACTTGGCATTTTATTTACTAGGAGGCATAGTACTGTGGTGGAAATTCAAGGAAGCATGTAGCAAGTTTTCTGTAATTTGGAGGCACATTGTTACCATCTCTTTCAGAAGAACATATTGACTGAAATATATTTCTCATCTTAGTACAGAAATCATAGGTAATAACAGTTTACCGTCCCTGTATCACGCTGGGATTAGTACTGCATCCCAAAACAATGACTCAGAACTTATTTTCCTTTCCAGGGTCCAGTCAGCTTTTCAGAGTGCTGAAGGCTTTAAGGGGAATTGTCCTGAGATGTCTCCTTCATTGCCTGCACCTGGTGCTTCAAGGTGTCAGCTCTGGAGCTGATGTAGCAGTCCTATATATCAGCAGATGCAGTACTGGGAAAGCTGACTTACAGAGTGAAAGGAAGCGCAGGCTTCTGGCAGGACTGCCAGGTGGCCTCACAGGAGGAGGGCACAAGATTTCAGACCTGCAACTCAGGAATTGTCTTTTTCACCAAAGCAGGAACCCTTCAATTGCTGCAATCAATTTGCTTTTAATGAAGGTTTGGCTCCTGTCAACAGACAGCAGAGAAGCCCTGAGGACACAGCTGGACAGTTTTCTAGGTAGTGCTTCTATAAAACTGAGATCTGCCTGTGCTGTGAAATAACACAGAGTCCTTTCTAAACCTATGCTCTCATTTTAGGCACTGTTGCAATATATAAGTATACTTAATTGAGAAATATCTATTTCACTTACCTTATCACAAAAAAGCTTCCAAACTGCCTCCATTAATTCTGAGCTACAATGAAAGAGTGAACTCTTAAAAATTAAATAAGCTGCATAGAAGAATTTGCGAGTAGCTAATATATTATGTTGTTCAGAAATGTTTTAGGCAGATTTCTGTACTCAGAAAAGCATCTTAATCAGCCTAGTTATGAAGTTCAGTTTAGTTCCTAGAGAATTTGAAGTGGGAGATAAATGTTATTTTATGAAAAAACATTGATTCTTCAAGAATCCAACCCTTGTTATACAAAAGGAGAATTTTTTTTCAACATACCACCTTTTCTGTAGAAGCTGTGCAACACAATGTAGATTGGTAGAATATCAAAAATGGCAGAAACAGCTTGTCTGCTCAGTTTATTTTTAAATCTGTATTACTAAATTAGATACCTCCAATTGGGAGGAATCAAAGTGGGTAATTGAGTCAAATTATCACACCTACAATAGAAAGAGCTGTAATTCTGAAACATGAAGTTCCATGGTATACATAATACATTCCACAAAGAAAAAGTATCCCACAATCATCTTACTCTAACTATTGTGAGGAAATCAGAAGAAAACAAATAAATATTACCATTCCAGCAATCATCAAATTTTTTCTTGTTTTGAAAATTTTCAGTACTTACTTTTGAGATCATTTTAGCATTTCCATTTTGAAAAAAAAATATTTTCCCTTTATATACTGTTGTTAAATTATTACATAATTATTTTTTCTGTGGGACGTTTAATCTACTTTTTCCTACACCTCTTGCTTTTGGTATGTTTTGCAAAACAAATACTTTCATAATTTGCACATAAGCTTGGAGTGTGTTTGAGGAAATTTTACATACTAAATACACTAAAGGAGAGTGTGCTGTAATTTTCAAGAGTTATGAAGTGTTAGTTTAGACAGCTTACTTATCAATTGGGAGACCAAATATATTGAAGCTATTTTGTCTCACTGTGACAACATAGCTTTAACGGTTAAATACTTGTTCCCTTTAAAAACACCTGTTGCCACTGAAAAAGAGTAACATTTGTAAGAAAATTTTGAAGAATGATTCAACAGGAAAATTAGTACACTGAAGTTCAATGAAAGAGTAGAGAGTTAATGTATATGTCATGGGTTGTAGGCTCATTTAACTATTAACAAAATCTAATGTTGCTACTTTTTATATTGTTACAGGCCATATCATATAACAATATCATGGGAGTGTTTGTTAAGAGAATGAGAGCACCAACAATCACAGAAAAAGGAAAGATTACTTAATCTTTGTCATGCTTATTACTTACTTCTAATAAGTTAACCTTTTTGCTTTTCCATTCATGCGATAGCTGGATCACCAGGGAATATTGAAGTAGTCCTATGAACCATCTTATTCCATTTGTTTCATCTACCACGCAGACATTTCACTTGTCAAAGCTGAATAAATAACCACTCCTCACTGCCCTCACAGTCCTAAGTCTTAAGGTCCTGAAGGGTGTTGTGTGAAAACTAGGGAATGTTTGAAAGGGTAAAGAGAAGTAGACTGAGGATGGGAGGAAGCAATATGAAATTTTCTGGGGGATTTTTACTTTGAATTTTATAATTGAAAAAATGTTTATCTGTATTACACTAAAATTAATCAAAAACAATGCTTAAAATTTTTTTGATAAAACTTTCACACCTTCCTTTGAAATCCCTTTTTTTCTGTCCTCCTTTGACAGGGTATTACTAGTTGTTAACTGAAAGGAGAAAATCTTGCACGGTCTTTCTTTGTAGTCTATGATGCAAGAAATGATTTTATATTTCCAGTTGATATGAGAACACTATCTGTGCTTCATTCCTTAGAATAGCTGTTTCCACAAACTGGAATGGAACCAGTTTTATATACAGGTAGCCTTGAGGTAAAATATGTTCTAAACCATTATTACATGTACAGACTGGGCTTGCTGCATTCAGTCCTGCCATCTGGAATTGACTCAAGAGACATTCTTCCTCCCATGTGTATATATAAGGGAGGAAAAAATTATATATATATAATGCAGCAAATAGAGTTGCATCATGCATAAATCTGAGAATCTATATAAATAACTTATTTATATATTCTGTGTTTTGCTAAATCATGGATGCCTCATTGTTTTGCTTTTTTATTATTAGTTTGGTTTAGATTTGGTTTCTTTTTTTTTGAGAACTGTAGATAAAGCCTAAAAACACATTTAGAGCCTTGGCAACCATACTGAATCACACAATTCAGGATTAGGAGTGTCATTGGGAGATATTCTTAACATTAAATGTCTATATGAACTTAAATGTAATACTGATGTGATATGTAGGTGTAAACTACATACCTATGCTCAAGCTTTATACATGACGAAATACATAAAATAAGGGTATTAACTATCTCTACCACTCCTTCTCTCTTTCCTGTGAGAAAAAAAGGAGCCTTCTCAATTTGCCTGAAGTAGTGAACGTTTTAAAAATTTAAAATTGAGAAAATATAAAATGTTTTCAGCTTCACTGTAAGAGCAGATAAGAGCAAATTTGCTCATACAAATACACAACAATATTTACAGGGATCAAAATTCTCCTTCACAGAATTGCTGTAGGGAGGCACTTGAGCATTGCACTGTGTACCCAGGAGAAGCTTACATGAGGGAAAGGAAGAAGCTCTACAATTATGTGTCTGACAAAACCTACTGAAGGAACATAAAGTATGATTCTCTTGAAGCTTGTAATTTACACAACTCCTAACAGATTACATAAGTATCTTAGATCAAACTACGGTTGTTTGCAACTGAATGCTTCAAAAGGTACAAAAAATGTTCAATTTTCATTGAGAAATGAGATTGTATTTTAGACCATATGGAAATACAAAGTCGTTCTCACCTTTTCTTGCTGTGGTCAAGTTTCCAGAGATTCTTTACATTTCCTCAGAACAGCAGAAGTGAGTCAGCAAGACTGTTAATTGTCACGGAGTATGTTCAGTTTGGGGGAAACAAGAATCAATCATTGATTTGATTAGTGATGGGTGACTACAAGCCAGAGGCCATTTAGTGAGCATCTCCAAGCACTGGACAGCTTAGGCTATATGAAATAAAGCATCTTAGCACAAAGATTTTCAGCTTTGCAAACATAGCTTTGCAATTTTGTATACATAGTTTCACACCTATGCAACACGAATACAAAGGCTTATACAGGCTCAGAGTTTCTTCCTCAACATTAAGCAATTGTTCTGCTGTAATGCATCTCTTGTTTCTCACTAGTAACTTTTCTTTGGTAGACCTTGAGTTGTTACTTTGTAGTCTATCGAGCTGTGAGCTAGAATACTCACATAGCTGTTTCTCATGGGAAAGCATAAGATTAATGTAATAAATTGATTGCTTGTTGCTAAAGGAGGATTGTTGAATCTGCTTGCTAAACAATAGCCTGTATTAATTGCGTAAGGTATAAGAATCTGTGGTGAACTTCAATAAACGGGCTCACTTGGATCATAATGGTCTCTGTGTGATGTCCCATTTCCTCTGTCAGATTAGTATACTGAGGTTGTGGTCAAAGATGGTTTTCAATTGGATAGTGGCTTACAGTGAAAAATAAAAACTTTTTGAACTCATCTTTGTGTGATAATTACTGTTATCCAGATAGTAATATTTCAGAGTTCTTGTATTGTCTTTCCTTTTCCCAGCTTCAATTTCCTCCTGGGAAATGTAATTTCTTGTCTTTCTGTAGTCAGGTGAATTTTGAGGTTCACGTATCAGGAACAGATATCAATCTTACAACAAACAGTATCAATGCTCTTTTATACTAAATTAAATTGACTAAATGAGGCATGAGGCATATCTGAACATTTTCCTTTATGAGGGACAGTAGTATTTTTCTCAAGAGTTGTTTTCCTTCCACTTAGCTGTTTTTATTCCAGAGAGAAGCCATGAGTAAATGTTACCATTATTTTCAGTTAATTGTGAATTTAAGTGAATTATAGTTGTATTCACAATTCCACACAATAGTGACTATCTTCAGATACTATTCCAGAAGACTTTTCTTTTTTTTTTTCCATTTTGTGTATGTTTTCTCTTGTGGTTTTGGGTTTTTTTATCTTCTGAATTGTATTCTTTTTTCCTTAGAAATACTTTTTAAAAGTTATAGGAGTGTTATCGCATTGCTTCCCTTCCCTTCCAAAAAGTCTGTTTTCTAGAATCAACTTCCCAAACATATTATTTGTACTTTTATGACACAGCTTACCATTTTAAGAACACTTCAGTTGCTCTGCAGTATCAAAGAGCATCCAATTAAACTAAGTTGGCATCAAGAAATATGTTGTACTCCTGCAAAAGGAAACACTCTCACAACTTAGGGAGAAATGTTAATGTCAATGATCACTTTGCTTACGTATTTATCCTAATTATAAAACATTTTCTATTTTTTCAAGTGAATCTTACACAATACTCAAAGTGTCTATTTTACATATCAAGCTGAAAGCTTCCCTTCTGTGTGATTCTCAAACTATATTGTGCAAAAACATAAAAAGGAGTCTACTTATTGGATTTTAGAATCTTTCAAGGTACATATTTTGAGTTTCTTTTTGTTTCCTTTAAATATTTGACCTTATTATGTACCAAGTCATATTCTCTAGCCTTATTGATGTATGTCTTAACTACTGGGTGTAAATTTCAATGTTTCATCTTCATTGTTCTCTCTGTTTCTAATACAGTTTGTTATGATACCAAAGTGTTAGATATTGCTGTTGGAAAAGTTTACAGTGTTTGTTTAATACAGCTGTGGTAATTGACAGGGCAGATATACTAGTAAATAAAATTATTGTGAAAATATAGACAAGATTAACCAGATGAGAAAACTGCATTAAAGAGAAAAAAAAAAAGAATTGGAAAAAAAGTAAGCAACTATCTGTTTTCCACTTGCCTAATTACAAAATTTTAATTTTAAATGTAAAATATAAACTCTTGTTTACTAAATGATTTTCCATCTCACTAGAATTCTACCTTATTCATAAGAATCTCTATTAAGAATATACATTTCTTAATTTTGCTGCATTGTACATGTTTCAGGTTACATTTCCTGAATCCCAGAAGAAAGCATTGATTTTGAACTTCAAAAGACCACACTAGACTGAATCATTTCTTCTATTAACATGAAAACTTGGATAATTATATAGCTCAAAGCAGTAGGCCTTGAAAAATGTCAGTAACTAAAATCAGCTTTAATTCACAAAGTTTGCAATAGTTAATGGGAGTGAAGGTCATCCAGCTTTTTTAGAATAAAGATATATTTCATTTAAAGAAGAACTTTCATTTAACAACCGCTGTTTGAAAATGAGTCCTATAAAGGTATAGCCTTTGGATCCCAGAAAGAAATGTTAGGGATGCCTGTAGATTTCAGAAGATAAGAAATTTAAGGGGCAAGTATTTGAGGATGTTGTTCTTTGAGCTAAAGCAGAATCAATTTTCTAATTTTTCAGCTAAGCCTCATACAAGTAACTTCATTTTCAGAGAGTTAACTATATGCTTTTTTAGACAATGTCTGTCTCTAGAAGTGATAATACTTAAAAATTATGTTTATTCCTGAAGTAACAGGTGCTGGTATACAGAAAGGTCAGTGTTCGTGTTTATTTCTATGGAAGCCAACCTTATTATAAGTTGTTGAAAAGCTTTAAGTCAAAGAGGTGAAAAATGATTACACCTGCACGGAGAAAAGTACAGGGCAGGTGGACTCAATACTGACCAACAGAGTATTCCATTGCCTGTACATCATATTAAGTGTAAAACTTAGGGATCATGAGGGTGAAACTCTCTTCTTTAATGGCTAGTGGGTAATACAGGCCTCATCCCTCTTTCTGCCCCCTTGATCCTGGATATATATATTCTGAATCCAATTCCTGAATCCAGTTCCCATCTGTTTCTGAGTTCAGCCTGGGACCTTTCCCCATACCTACTCTGCAGTGGCAGTGGTGATGTATAGTCACATGGGGGGATCAGTTTTGTATATTTATATGTATTTTACTATTTTCCTATTAATATTTTTTCCTTATTTTTATTATTGTTTCATTAAAGCTGTTTTAGTTTCCAACCTAAAAAGCTCTCTCTTGTTTCCATTTCCCCTTTCCCTGGGGTCAATGGCGATTGGGTCCACAACTGCCTGAGTTTAGCTGATGACCTGCAAAACCATCAGAGAACATCTAGCATCTTTAATGTTCTATCTTCAGCAAACCTTCTGTGGGGTGTCTTTTGTGCCCAGTTTGTCACTGTTTAGGCTGGTCTAACAATGATTTGCAATTATTTATCCTAAAGGTGAGCTGATTGTCCTTCCACCTCTTTCCCTTCCTTATTTTCTTTCCCTTGCAAAAGTTTTTTTTCTCAAATGAGTAAAAATATTGCCCTGCTTTGATAAAAAAAAAAAAGGAAAAATTTCTATAGCAAACATAACAAATAAAANNNTTTAAAAAAAAAAAAAAAGGAATAATTTCTATTGCAAACATAACAAATAGAACAAGAGGTATTGGGCCCAAAATTTAGANTCCCTTGCAAAAGTTTTTTTTCTCAAATGAGTAAAAATATTGCCCTGCTTTGATAAAAAAAAAAAAGGAATAATTTCTATTGCAAACATAACAAATAGAACAAGAGGTATTGGGCCCAAAATTTAGAAAGGAATCTTTGAATGACATATGCAGAAAGAATTCTGTTATTAAAGAATGGAGTGTTAAAGTAGACTGTTGAAGCAGATTATGGAGACCAAATCCTTGGAAGTCTTAAAACATCCTTGGAATAGTCATAGAAATATTTCTTTAAGAATGGCATTGGTATAAATCTTGGGAACAAAGAAGGTAGATTAAATGAGATGTTTTGGGGTTTGGGTTTTTTTTGTGATTATTGTAGAACAATTGTATGTTGCTGAATATATTTAAGAAAATATCATCATATCCCCTTACATTTGACTATATTCTGATGTAAAGGAAACCAATATCCTCTGGTTTTGGCATTTTAATAGTGATTAAAATTTATTTTAGATGCAGTCATATCTGATTTTGCATATGCAGAAGAACTACTGCTTCTCTAGTTTGTGATTTTCTCAGTTATGTTAACTGGCTGTTTATTCAGACATAAAAATACAGTAAATTCTTATTTAGTTTCACAATATCATGGGTGTTTCTCATTTTCATAAATTGCTGTCACAGAATATTTTTCTAGGCTATGTTTATTATCTATCTCTTGGTATACATCTGCTCTTTATTTAATATTAAAGCAATTACATTGAAGAGAATCTGCTATTCCAAAATACCCAAATACCTCTGTAGACTAGGTCTACTGTCTTCCTGTTTGTTTCCTTTCAAACCTGGCTGTGAAAAAGAAAAGAAAAAAAATAGGTTGATTTCATATCTTTCAGTATACTATTAATGAAACTATTAAAGTGCAAAAATAAGTTCCAGTGCAGATCTCCGTGGNTCCCCTTACATTTGACTATATTCTGATGTAAAGGAAACCAATATCCTCTGGTTTTGGCATTTTAATAGTGATTAAAATTTATTTTAGATGCAGTCATATCTGATTTTGCATATGCAGAAGAACTAATGCTTCTCTAGTTTGTGATTTTCTCAGTTATGTTAACTGGCTGTTTATTCAGACATAAAAATACAGTAAATTCTTATTTTGTTTCACAATATCATGGGTGTTTCTCGTTTCATAAATTGCTCTCACAGAATATTTTTCTAGGCTGTGTATATTATCCATCTCTTGGTATACAGCTGCTCTTTATTTAATATTAAAGAGAATACATTGAAGAGAATCTGCTATTCCAAAATACCCAAATACCTCTGTAGACTAGGTCTACTGTCTTCCTGTTTGTTTCCTTTCGTTCCTGGCTGTGAAAAAGAAAAGAAAAAAAATAGGTTGATTTCATATCTTTCAGTATACTATTAATGAAACTATTAAAGTGCAAAAATAAGTTCCAGTGCAGATCTCCGTGGTAGTCCACTTGATGTTGTATTTTTCTCCATATGAAGGTCAAAATAAAAATTATAAGAGAGTTTAAATTCATTTCTTATTAAATGGGAATCAGCTAAGTTTAAAAGCAGATCATTTAAAAGCTTGTTCATGATATATTCATCTTCTTTACTGCAATGCTTGTCTAAAATTCTACACGTGCTGGCATGCTATTAATTTGGACAAGAGGTAACAAAGAATCTGTGGATTTCCACTTATCATATACTGGGGGCATCGGATTGAAGTCTTTGGTTAAAACTGTGACCAAGAACCTGAGATGTTTTTCAGTTTTTCCTCCAAAAACTACCATTTTAACAAATCATTCATCTGATAATATAATTCCTTAGGGGTTTTGTCCTCCAGACCTACCATATCAGCTTCATACACATATAGTAAATTTCCTATGTACAGAAATATTAACTTTGCCAGTTTCCTGAATTATTGTTTATTGCTTTATTTCAAAGTTTGTTTTCTAACCTTAGAAATTCATACTCAGAGTAAACAGTATAAGACACAAATTCTACTATTTTTAGCTGTCTTTTATTTCCAAAGTTTTTTTTATTTTAATATTTGTATACATAAATATTTTATAAATGTATGCATATTTGTGTCTACTGGATTTATGATATGAGTCTCTACACTTCTATTTAATAAATTATTGTATTTACATTAATTGGTAATATTTTTTAACTCTTTCCTGAGCCTCAACTCCTTTTGAACTTTGATATATGTTCAGTTTCTAGGCCTGTCAACATTTCACTTCTACCCTTCAAGAACTACTTACAGGTGAATTTTACTTTCCAGGAAACTTAATTCCCTTTTGCTTAAGTTAAGCAAAATTTCTTTGAGCAAATGCAGCTGAAATTTCTATTTTAGTTTCTATTGTTACTTCCTTCTTTTTTTCCATAATTTTTAAAATGACTTGTTTGCCCCCTCTACAGTTTGCTATGTTGTAAACATTCTAATGGTTTGAGACTGTAGTCTATTATTTGTATATTAAGATAAATTAGTTAAAACTCAAAATTCATACTCATTAAAAATTACTGTGTATGGTATTACTGTTAGTATACCATTGGACGATCAAATAGCCGTATTAATAAAGGAAGAAAAATAGAACACTCAAGCTGGTTTTACTTCAATAAACACAAAAATCCGTGTATTTTGTTTTATAATGCCATTATTCATGCTAATAAGGTGGTGTTTCGATTTTCATTTTACTTATTTATTTCCGTACAGTCATTTTATAGTTCTCAGTCTGGCAGACCCCTGTGCTTATGTTTAGCTACTTTTTTTCACCCAGTTACTCATGATAATGAGATAATTTCACTGAGATATATACTTACATAATTTTGCAATGGTGGGTTTATAAGGCAAATATAATGCAGCAGAATGCAGTACCTCATAAAAAAATCAGTACTACTAGTTCTTTTTGTCTTTCCTACTAAGCTGGCTATATTACTTGAGCTGGAATGTAAAGACATTAAGTATAATATAGCTAAGTGTAATAGTTCGACACAACTTTTTTGGAAAATATGACAGAGAAGACAGGACTTAAGATACATGAGAAGGAAAAAAAACAAGATATCATCTCTTAATCAATGAATTATTTTCAATTTTAGAGAAGAATAGTTTGAAGGAATCTTTACACCTTGGCTATTTTTGTGTTTAAACTCAGGGAACCAGCTCTAGCATATTCAAATAACAGTGTTATGCATAATTTTTATGCATGTTAATTGAAATTCAATGACCTGTATATGCTTACATGTAACAGTAAGCTTTTGGACAGACTGAAGGCCAGCAAGGTCATTAATAAGCTTATTTTGTAATTGTGTTATTCACTTTTAACTCTGATTTATCCATATGTGTGATTTTTTACTGTTTGCTTATGTTATATTATCAGAAAAATAAAAATGTGCTGTGCAGGCAGAAGGAAAATAAACAGCATTACAAAATAAAATGCATGTGTGTGTTTGTGTATCTAAACAATGCCATAACATACATTTTTATGCTTTTTTATTTTTAAAGAGACAGCACTCTGCATGGAATGAAAACATAAACAAAATGTGAAAGAAGGTTAACTGGTGTACTCAAGACAGAGTTAATTAACTGGGGACTGATATCTATCACTGTGATTTACTGTAGTATGTTCATTTGGTTAAATAGCACTGCAATATCCCCTCCACTCCTTCAAGTGGAATGTGTGCTGGTGGTTGTGAGCACGAATGATAATTAACCCGGTGTGTTTCTGAAAGTGGATCAATTAGTACACAGTACAAAATAACTATGTAGAAAACGGAAAATAAGCGAGTTAGAACTGTGAGCCAGAGTGAAATGCATTCCTTTTAAAGATGATTGTAAATGTTAGAAAAAAATATATGGGGCAGGAGGAGTCTAAGAATTCTTAGTATAATTTTACATCCAATTCTTTTTAGTTAGCAATCCTGATAATACTGCCTATATACTTAAGTATTTCTGAAGCTATGGAAAAGTATTGAGAGCAATGAAGCACAGAAAAGAACCTTCTCCATATAGGAGAATATGTGTATTAAAATAAATTAAAGAAGTTCAGGAAACATTTTGAATTTGTTAATTTTGTCTGTGTAATCCCAATCCAGCTCTTGAGTGCTCCTATGCAGCAATGCTAGTGAAGATGATCTCTGGTTTGTAAGACTATAGGGTAAACTAAGTGAATAAATGCACATGTAAAAAGGAAGGTAGGGATGATACAATGGGACTGTGCAGTTTAAAACTGTGGTGTCCTTTATGAGCACTAGGAGGTCAAGTTCAGTGGTAAAATGAGATGTGCTTACTTGCCTGCAACCTAAATAGAAAACTGTTCTGTAACTATATAACTATTTTTCTATTTTTGTAATAGAAAATATGCCTCTGAAGCACTCTTTTTTGGTAGTTCCTAGAACAGGTTCCTTTCTATCCTGATGCACTTTTCCTTACCAAATTTTGAAATACTACTATGAGCTGTAGAAGTCTGAATTTTGAGTTAAAGTGCAAAAGAATTTAAACAATGATAGTTTCATGTTTTTTACTAAATTACATGATATGTGGTTTTGAAGTAAATAAAAGTGTTTGAAAGCCCATATCTATGGAAATCCAAGCAGTTCTCCAAATTATTGTATGGCATTATTAAAAGTGGAAAATTGCAAAAAAAAGCAAAATGATAATTGATCTTGTATTTTGAAATTAAGTTTGCTCTCATGTTGGCCAGTCTTACCAGGCAATAGTCCAAGCTTCATGCCATCAACTTCACTTTCTTGAGCAACATATCAGAGGTCAAAATGGATGTTACAAAGTTTTAAAATCTTAGGTAGCCGTTTTTTTCATAAAGAAAGTAATTCTCCATTTTTCCATACAAAATTCATCATAGATTGTTTGGATTTTTTGAGAAATGTCAAATATATTTTCTAATTTTTAGTAGAGATGTATTTAGTTATTACTCACTGATACTATTTCTAGGCATAAATTGTCAACTCTATGTTCAGGAGACCTATATGCATTTCTTCTGTATGTACACATGATAACACCTTGGTATTGGTGAAAATTGTATTCAACTTTTAAAGTCATAAAATATGCGAGACATGAACAATCATAAGCTTTCTTCTCAAATGTGAGAGCTCTTGAGGAAGGGCTGAATAATGCCTTTCATTTTCCCCATATTCCCTGCCACTTATTCCACCCCCTTACACACTTCAGATGACACCTTATCTATAAATAATGGGTTGCTGTTGCGATATATCCTAATGCTGTCCTCACAGATGCAAAACTGTGCCAAGATTTAAATAATTCTCACTTCCTGGAAATGATTAACATAAGTCAACTGATTTACTTCCATCTGTCAGGTGGCAAAAGATTAACCAACAGTGCTAAAGCATGTAATTTGTGGTGGTTAACTATCATGAGAGACAAACAAGTCCCTTAATTGGAAATTGACAGCTCTGGCACTCATTTGAGCTAAGCTTTTGGTTTTGTTACCTCCTGAGTTACTTAGCTCAATCTATAGCTAGTCATTAAAACACCATGAAAGTTTTCTCTGCAGGTACGTAAAGCCAAATCCTTGCTTGTGGCAGACTTAATTAAGGTAACAGCTGGATATTCAATCTTCACATAAAAAGAGGCAAATGGAAGTGATGTTAATGCTTCTCAAAGCACCGTGAAAAGACAGGACTGCATGAGCAGCAAATGATCTTGTCATGATGGAATTATCATATAAATAGTCCAAAAAGAAAATGTAAATGTTAGAGGGAGGAAAAAAGACTCATTTGTGTCAGCCATCAACTCAAACAATGACTAAAGCATAACAACATATGTAAATTGATCACACTATAAGGGCAAATGGCTTCATTTCAAAACTAGACATCTGCAGGCTTGAAGTATTAGGATGTGGTTCTGAATTTAAATGAGCTAAAGATTTTTGTAATGTAATTTCATTCTAGGAAATAAGTATTTGTGGAGAATCTTCTCTGTAAACAGAACTGCAAAGAATGAAATTATAGCTTGTGACAGATCCACCGTGCATGTGCAATGTATGTCTTACAATTTCTTACCCTAATATGTTTAGAAGACTATGTGGATATGTAATCAGGACACTTCTCTTGAAGCTGAAGTGTAAGAAAATGGAAGTTGTTGAGAATTTCTGTTTATGTGGTACTTACTAGTTCTTGTACAATGATTATCATTGTTTCTCTGTTCAAATGGCCTGAAATCAATACTGTTTTGGGGTTATATAGGGTTATCTACACTATGGAGATTGGGTGATGGTTAAATGATCAAGTTCGGTTTCTAAAGGAGTAGGATAGTTGTTTATTGTCACTTGCTATTGCAAGGCTTTGGAAGAATGTTGTGATTCCACTGGCTGGAAGCGTCCTTTTCATTATCAGCCCAAACAGAAGAATAGAATAAAGGACATAAATTTTTGTACTTATGGTTCATTTTCATTGATCGTTTTCAGTTGCACCTGGAATTTTACTAATTTGTTTTCGGTATTTTCTTTCATGAATTGTAGGGAGTCAGAAAAAGGCAAAAATGTTTTTCAAGAAGTTATAAAAAGATAAGTGCCTTCACTTACTTAGCTACTTGAACATAGCAGCAAAGGCAAAAAATAAACTACTAAATTCTAGATGGCTGTGTGGGTTGTTATTTTAGGGATGATTCATGTTGAAGCAGTATTGTGTAAATGGATCACTAGTAGATTCTCATAAGATTTTATCTTTCAGGGCTGACAATCACAGCAGGCTAAAAAAAATAACAACACTTTTTAAAAACCCAAACATTTTAAAAGCAATAAATGTGGATTTTTTTTTTTGTATTACAGTATCTGAGTCTCTGATGTAACTTCAGTGAAGTTAATAAAGCTGCAGCAGAACATATAGCTGTCCTTATCTCTGTCAGTCTTGAATATACAATTTTCAAATCCATGTCGTCAGCTTTTCTCAAGTCTTTACTTTGCTTTTACATGTTGTAATCTTTTATTGCATCCCTCCATGAACAGAGAGAGGCTTGGGAAAGTAAGGCAAATTACATCAGAAGAAATGCATATTATTCTTGTTCTGTTTACAGAGGGTATGTCTAATATATTTGATATAACTTTAACTGAACCTTATTCATTGTCTTGGTAACAACTTTAGAATATCCTAAGCATCTGAAAGTCTTGTGTGAAATTCTTCAAATGACATTTGCCAAATAGATTTGCTTCCAAATATTTAATATTACGTGGAACAACAGATGGCTGGTGGTAACTATTGTTGTGATATTTATTTTAGAATAACATCCAGAAATTTCCCCTTATTTGTTAAATCACTTATACCTTATGAGCAATTTCAAGGTTTTTTTTTTTCCTTTTTAGTCTTTTCAGTATGCGCTGCATTAATGTATAAACATTTGGAAAAATAGATTATAAAAAAGAGGCCCTGTTTGTGTGTATAAGTGTAATTGTTTCCTTACCTGCAGACTACTCAAAAACTCTGAAATGAGAGTGACTGTCAGTCTTGCAGATCCCTTCCTAATGTATGAGGTTTTTCATTAAACAGGATAACATGAATATAACATGAGACAATCTTGTTTCTCATTATGCTAGTTCGGGTTGTTAAAGTTTCAACATTGTGTCTATCTTCATTCATGTTAAATGAAGGCTAGAAACCATTCAGCTAACCATCTCCCTAGTGATTTAATCACTTCACTTATTAAATGTATTCTCTCCTGATCTTTTTAATGATTTCTAAATTATTGGGTTGTTTGCATTGTTTCTCATGAGTAGATGTTTTCTTAGCTGTCAGAGGTCAATAATCACTTGTATCTTGTATATATAAAGACAGTGATGAGAATAAATCAATGACGGATTCTAGTGAGAAAAAAAACACAGTAGGGAAAAAACTGTCATGAGAATAATTTTCTGTGCTCAGTATTGCTATTTGTGTGTAATAAAGCAACATTTTAACCAAGTCTTCTTCAGTGTTCTCCAAAAAAAGAAACTTCAAAAATAGGTGAATAGCAATTAGTTATACTGATGATGAAGTTAAAAGCATTGAAAGCTCTATTTTGACATTCACTGAAAAATTGGGTATTTCAGCATTGTGTTTCTTATCTATATGCTCTGAACATGATAACACTGATAAAGGAAGAAAGAAAATATGATGGAGATTATTTTGGTTTGGACTAGTAAAAAGGAAAAAGAAACTCATGCCACTAAATTAAACAAGTAAAAAAAAAACAAACCCCTTTAAACAGCTTGGAACCTACTGTCCTGAGTCTCTTGCACTACAAAGCGTACTTGACACCTGAAATGATTGCAGACACCAAAAATGACTGCCAAACACCAGTCCATCTGCTGTATGTGACCAGGGAATACTGCTGAGCAGGTCCTTGGGAATATGCATTTGCAATTTACTTGTTCTTAAAGGCTGATGAAGATGAGTTTTGTCACAGGTTCTCAGGGTCATTACCTGACATTAGGTTTTTCAGGGAAATCAAGACTTTACTGGCTTTATACAGAGCCCTTTTTGACAAGGTTTAATGAATATTATGACAGTGTGATATATGTCACATTTTCCTTTTGTGTCGAATGCTACAGATTTCCTTAGTTCCAGGTTGTGGCTTGTTTATTAGTACTGATGTGTAATGTGTGGTTTAGTGTATAAACATAATATCAATCAAGTCAGAAAGGGAAAGAATATTAAATGCAATGTGACTGGTATGAGACTTTAGGAAAAACTCCAGAAATAAGACTTGAGTTTCTTAATACAAAATACATCATATCTTGACAAAACTGAGAGCAAATTTGCTATTTGTAATTAAAAGAACAGTAATATTCATCAAAATAAGAAGTGATTAATTTTGCCCATGGAGGCAATTTTGTTCTGAGTGCCTTATGAGTACATGCATTGTAGTATTATTTCTTTCCTCTCCTTCTTTAATTTCTTTAATTACATAATTATTTTAAGTAGTGTTTTCAGCTACAAATCAGTTAACTGGGATGGGTAACAAACCTGGACTACAGGAAATATACTTAATTGTTATAATTTGCTTTTACAATAAAATAGCACAAAGTGAACAAGTCTAACCATAACTCACTCTCATTAAAAAGATTAATAAATATATTAGAGCAATAAACATGCAGTCTTAACATTGCATCTATATTAAGTTTACATATAACCTGTATAATATGTATAATAATACTAACGATGTATGTACCACACTGATCAACTTCATTTGATGAGAGTTCAAAAGTAGGAAATGAAACTCTGAAGTAAAAGACTGGATTTAAAAATTTATTTTAAATTAAAATAGTTTTGGATAGAAAGGCAAGTCAAAATCAGAATATTTTTTGCACTTTTTATCCAGTGTTCTTATGAGCAGAGATTTGGCTTTAATACAGGTTGATTGCTAATTATTCTACTCTTATCAAAATGGTGATTCATAAAGCAGAAGATAAGTAGAAGATGGAAAATTAAGGCAGTTTGTGGTTTATTTTTTTCCATGAAATCTGCCATGTTGGTTATTCTTAAAATACATTATGTATTTGGGGATGTTCTTATAGACTTTTCTGTGTGATGAACTTCTACTTCATTCTCACTGTGCTTCTTTGCCCTGTAAGGATTTCTGGACACATTGAAGAGGAGGAAAAAGCATTTTCCATGGAATTTGCTAAGAAAAAACCTCCAAGCAATAGTTCCTAGAGGATCACAGGATGGCTAGATCCAAGGATCAGCTCCATCTCCTCAGAGAATGCATTAAGAACAGTAAAAGTGAGTCAGTAAAAAAGTTTACAGTCACAGAATGTGCTCTGCTTTGGGACAGGAGAATCAATCATTCATTTGATTAACACATTGAGATTGTGAAAGTGTGTAAATGAATATTAAATATGTTGGGGTTTTTTTTCAGCCGTGTGTGGTATCTGGTGGTCTAGCAACAGTAGAATTTTTCACAGGGGTATGACTCTGGAGCAGTAAACATTTTATTGCACTCTGGTTTACCTTAATTTCCTTTTCCTTTGACACAACCCCTTTTTCACATTCTGATCATGAGGAACAATTTGAACAAGTTGTGGTTGGTTGGTTGGTTGGTTGGTTTGTTTGTTTGTTTGTTTGTTTGTTTGTTAATACTATGAATCTTTAACATTAATTGGATGATCAAAGGCATTTTGGAACTTGTTTCTGGTGAGCATCTTTTGATGACACTTGCATAGAATATATGGGGACTGTTTGTTTCTAAATTCAGAAAGGTGTCTCCTTACAAATCTTGACAAACATTGCTGGTATTTCTTACTGAGTTTCAGTACGCTTGTTTTCTAGCCAAATGTCATTTTCTGTCTCCAAATATTCTTCAGGTCTGCATTTGTTTCTATGACATTATATTTTTTCCACTGTTCAAATAATTACCCTAAGAGTAAGTGTGTGACTGAATGGAGGCATCATATTCAAAGGATTTCAAAAGTACAGCAAGACTCTTCAATCTCAATTACTACATTGCTTAGTGAATTGGATGACTTGGAAAACAATGTCTTTGGAGACCTTTCCATACCCCCTATTCTCTACTGCCTTTCTGGAAGGTGTTAAACATACTGGCTGGTACCCTAATCCTGTACAAAAAATTGTGGTCTGCTTGGAAAGAAATTGTTCATAATGACTAAAACTTAACACTGAATTTTAAATAAAACTTAGTCATCTAAAGTCCTTAATTTAAAAATTCACATTTTATCTTTTTAAAATATAATAAAGTTTAGCAGTTAAGAAAATATTGCTTTGTAAACACTGAAACATGATTGTAAACAGAATTCTTCCCAAACTTTTAAATGCTGACCTATTTTTGAGAAAGAAGTACATGGTACAATTTCAAGTATTACTCTTGCCATTTTACTGCAAAAACATGTTGAATGATATCACCTACACATAACTCCAACTGAGAAATTTTCCTTCTAGTTTTCTGACATAGTAATATGTGAATTTCAGGAATATGCTGGTATGATTTCATGATCATTTTCAATCTTGGTTTGAGAAAAAAGAAGTGAGGGGCAGTGGGGATGAAAAGGAAGTTATGGTTTATATTTAGTGTTTAGAGGTTTAGATAGCTTATAAAAACTGAAGTCTGTCATCTAATAACCATTCACTTTTTACAAATATCTTAGTTGGAACAGGCTTTAAATTACTATTAAGGATACTGCACAGCATACTGCAAAGAAGTATTGACAACCTATGGCTTTGAGCATTTGCTATAAGGCAACAGAGATAGATAACTTACTTAGATTTTGTTTTATTTAAATTATTTTTATTCTTTCTTTCCACCTACTTTAAAATAAATGGGTGTGGAGGTGTGCTCTTTTTACTGTAATTGCTTTAATTTTTTTGACCTTCTTCAACAATGTCAGAAGAGAAGCAAAGGAGTCAGCTGGGAATGGTTAGCCTGGTTTGATCTGCATCTATTTCTCTGACTTAATCTTCTATTATGCATAGACAATAGACTTCAGTATCAATAATATAGTAATTGTATGTTCTGCTGTGTCACAACTGGCAACATGAAATAATTCACGCTTCGATTACTAATGTACAGTTAGGAGGAAAATAATTTCTGTTACCCATGAAAATTGTCAAGCTTTACTCAAATCTGAATTAGACTTCATTAAATATTTATCAGTTCACAGGAATGGATCCCAAAAATATTTATCTCACCACAGGACAAACTATATGCCGAGGCAGAGATGTGCAATTTTTCTAAAGACAAACTCCAAGAGTGTTCTAATGAGTACCAAATGTGTGTTACTAGTCTGATAAACACACTGAAAATAATATCTAGTGGCTGTCTACACTTTAATAATTGTGGGGGGTTTATATATTTGCCATATTTTTTAAGGATTTTTGTAATCCTCCATTGTATGTAACACAAGTAGGTTTGTTAGATTGCAAAAGCAAGATATGAAGAGGGGTTTTTTTTACATATTACATTGCCACATAGGAATATTCAGTGTCATTTTTAACTGTTTTTCTTGTCGATTGTCAGTTTCATTCAGACCTTAAATCTTATTTAAATGTATGCTTTGTGTTGTCTCCATTTCTGATCTGTAATAAAAGTAATAGATATGTCCTTTTGTTGCTCTTGAGTAAGGAAAAATATCAAAATTTTTGAACACAGTGTCAATACTTTTTCTCCCTGGAAGAGACATGGATGACATTACTATGTGTACTTAGAGTAATTTCTGTATTATGGAAGAAACAGTTATTTCTCCTCTGATTAACTATTTCATTTTCTAATTAGGATGGTAACATCAGTATGTCCCTCGTGTATTCTTTTCGCATTGTACAATCTAGGTCATTCTTTCTGCAACTTTCTGCATGGCACAGTAAAAATTAGACAAGGTTAGAATGATAGGGTAAAAAACCTAGAAATAATTGTAATAGTTTTTGAGCTTAAAGCTATGAATATCCTGCAAGGATTTACATTTAGAGTTTGATTTCAGGCTCAGTTCTACAGCACATTAACTCATTTGCAACTCTTAGTACTTTAATGCAATATTTCTATCCTGGACTTGCTAACATTGCATTAAATAATATTTATATATATGAATGATTATGAGCCTCTGGGTTTTTTCTCTCATTTAGTCCAAAGAGAATGAAATATAAGATAAATTTCTGTACAGTTTATTTAAAAAGTCACAATTTTGAAACAAAATTCAAGTAATATTTCATTTAAGTTTCCCTTTGTTTCCCTGTCATTTAGAAGTTCATATTTATTTTGGAATCCAGAGCCTTCATAAATCGTATAAAACTAACAAGCAAATTCTGCTACAGGAAAGGATCCCTTTGCAGGGTTCTGATATCAGAGACAAAAGGGCGAGTTAACAAAAAATCCAATCATTGCATCGAACAATTGCTGAATATGGGGCAGACTTCCAGAGCAGTAATTATGTGCTCAGTTCCCAGTGATTTCAATGAAAGGGTATCAGGAAGGAAAGCACTAATCACCAAGTCTTTTATTATAGTTATGTCCATAGAGAGGACTATGAGCTTTTCTAGTATAAAAAAATCCATGACCAGCACCTACCAGGAAAGGCAGAATGAAGGGGATGCATAGCTTGGAAAAGAGACAGAGAAAAAAAAACCTGGTAAGTTCAAAACTTATTAAGAAAAAGAAAAGAGTAATCATGCCCCTAGCTGATTGGAGAAGTAGTAATAGGCTTAAACAGCCATGAGAAAGCTTTAAGATAGGGAATATAATTCTTACAATAATGATTGCAAGGCATTGGTCAAGTAAATTTTTTTAAGATTAAGCCATGATGCTTCAGATCATTGGTATAACAGGTGCAGAGGATGCTGTCTTAAAATAGGTTTGTGATCTAGATTATTCTTAAAATTTTTTGTAGCCATGGTAGTTTATCCACCACTGGAACACCAAAACAAATATCACCACCACAGGGAACGTAGTTAACCTGGTTAACTGCAAATGTTACTGCTCTTAACAGAGAGGTTTAGTCTGGAAGGTACCCTTGGAGGTCATCTAGTGTAAACTTCCACTGCAAGCAGGATCTTAGATTAGGTTATCCAGGGACTTGTGAAGCCAGTTATTGAATAATACCACTGGGGAAGATAGCACCACACTACCCACCTCAACATTGTTCTCATGGTGAATATTTATTTTCCTTATATCTGAACAGAATTTCTTCTGAATCAACTTGTGCATATTGCCTCATTTCCTATCCCTGTCTGTGCTTATGGAAAGGGAATCTCCATCTTCCCTTTAACTACTTTTCACAATATGGAAGCGGATTAAGATTGCTGCTGTTGCCAAAGTCTGCATATTTATTGAACAGACAAAACCAACTAAATGTTTGACATCTCTGACTTTTTCCTGAGATCTTTTGCTAGTTTAGCCTTATTCTCAAATCAAAACCAACCAACCAACCAAACTAATAACCAAAACCCACTTCTGAGCATTTTGGGCACACATACAGGTGTGCCTGTTCCTATCTTCCCCAAAAGCCAGGTTACTTACCTGCAAAACTGTGAGATCTATTTTCAAGTTTCTCAGTATGGCCAGAGTCTTGACTCAAGACTTCTCAACAGAACACCTCTGACCCCATTGAATACCCTTTTGGTTAAACACTTCCTAGGAAGCTACTATTACTAACAACATACATTTTATAGCCTATAGTTAGGACTCCCAGATATCTCTCAAAGGAGTGTGGCAGATAATAAGCTTTTAAGGTATTCAACAGCTTTTGATAACTAAATAACAGTTTTCAGATGTGGCATTTTTATATTGGAAGGATAATATTATGCTTTGATACTAATTTTTTTATGTTCTATGCTTTCTTATATGAATACAAGAAAACAAGGGAGTAGACAAGGAAATCCTTAACTCTGAGTACTCATCACAATTCAAGGAATATAGTAGAGCTACCCTAAAGTACTTTTAAGATTTCTTAAAGCACGTTTGTAGTTTTCTAAACTGGTTTTACAATAATGTTAACATAATTTTAATTGAACATCTTGCATATTATGCTGTTATAAGGAAGGCTCATGTAAAAAAAAAAATAGGGTACTATTCACTTCCGTCATGATTTTTGGAAGAATTTAAAAAACATGACAGACAAATTTTATCAGATCATTTAAACCACTCAAAACTAGTTGGTTTTCTCTACTATATCACTTCACTAGTTAAGAAGCAAGTTCCTCTCAGCTGTAATGCTACCGTGTGTTGTTGAAACATAAACTGATTCTAAAAAAAAAAAAAGAATGTGTCTAAGAATAATTCTTAGCTTTCAGTACTGGGGAATCAGTGAAAACAAATGACCTGAAATCTGTTTCCATAAATTGTTGAAATTGTTTTCAACTTCTTGAGGGCTATTCTAAACTGTAATCAGGTGTGAGGAACTAGCTACTGTCTATTCTGTAGCTGGAAAGACAAACTTCCCTCCACCTTTCTAACTCTAGCTGAACTGCTGAAACCGTTGACATTTCAAATGCAGCGACTACTTTATCATTCCATTCCTGTGGATGTGTTTCGATTAGACGTAATCCAAAGTAGCAGATCTAGAAATAGAAGAATTTCATTTTATTTTAAAGTTGACTTGCTGTGTCACGCTTCATTTGTCATGCCAGTCTGTGTCTCACAAACAACCAAATACAATGATATGCTCCATAAAATATGAGTCTATATGGGGTGTTCCAATTTCTAACAGCAATTGCATGTACATGTATTTTTTATATTCATCTGACAAATCTTTCCTTTTAATTTCTGGAAACAGGTAAATGGTGAATGGCAATTAATATTTGTGACACGCGTTCTGTCTCTTGCAGTAATATAGTACCTTGTCAGGCTAAACTTTTGGATTTTTTCACTTTGTTGGTTGATTGGATGGCTTGATTTTCTGGGAGTTTTTAGTGATGAAATTGTAACTCGTTTTAAAACTTCCATGATTTTCTGAAGGCAAGTATTTAGCATTTCTAAAAGGCAGAACACTTATGTGACAAATACTCTACTCAAATATGTTACTTACTTATGACAGTGAAGGGTGCTTATGTTTGATACACAACTTTGGCAGGGAAGTCATCATGCTGCACACTGGTGAGTTGAAAAAAAATCTTCAAAAATGAACAAGTGATCTACAGCATAACTCTTTTTGTTCATGCAGTCTAATTTCAGCTGTATCATAAATTATAATACCACTGTTTCAGAAATGCTGCCAGCAGCTTAGTTTTTATGCTGATAGTATGTATAATTGGAGCTAAGGAAGGAAGGATCTTATAGCTTTGAATAAGAAAAGTACTTTCTGAGGTATCAGAGAACACCAAACAAGTAAACCATCTGAACCTAATTCAAAGTTCTTTGAGATCAATAACTTTCTTTCCCTTTAATTCTGTAAGTTTTTAATGAAATCCTGTGGGAACAGAGCAATACATATACTGGCATTAATGCTAATCTTACTTAAATACTATAGGTTATATTATTGTCTGACATTCAAACCATAATTACATAGATGTACTCCATATATTTTTGTCATTTTTATAGTTGTTTCATTCTCTTAGAAAACAAAATCCCTCCAAGTGTTTTGTTTGTTTTAGCTTGTGAGAGATTTAAGTGCTTGAGAAGTTTATTTTACATTAATTGTTCCAGTAAAGATGATATTTGTGTGCACATTCAGTGAGAGGTATGATAAAGCCAATGTCAGTTATCAGATGATATGAAAAGATCATTCCTAAATCTGCTTCATTAGCTAATTAAAAAGAAAAAAAATATGTAAAGAAAAAAAAAAACAACAGAACAAAAACTAAGAAAGAAGAAAGGTGAGGATACTAGACTGGCAATTCCTGGAGGCAAAGTAATACGTGGACTGAGAAAAGCACTGCGGAAGATAATTTACAATCAGATATTTACATGAGATAAACTAGATGGATATGATCAAACCAAGTTTTAGCTTTAGGAAATTTCAAAGGAAAAAGCAGAAAATTTGAAAGGTATTAGAAGTATATAATTTAAAACACATAATGAAACACAGAAGAGCTAGAGATAGAGGCAGCAACATTTGGAGGGTTGAGAAAAAGTACTGTTGTCTGTAATTTCATTTCAGCAGTCTATTTGACTCCTTAAATAGTTTTGTTTAAAAGGCAGTTACAGCTAATCTAGGATATACAGTTCTCAGTCACTCCACATTGCTAAGGGTTCACTGTTTATTTTGATTTGATTATTTCCTTTTCTGAGCTGTGCATGTGACAATTTGGCTTTGTGATGAAAAACAGATGGTTTTTAATGGTTCCGGTGAAAGGGAGGGAGGAGAAGAGATATTGGATTATCATTCTCTAACACAAAGAGAACCTGAAAATAAATAATAAAGATGATTTTTGTGGTGCTTGAGAATTTTCTACTTATAAGGGATGTTTTCTATAGATAAGAGACATTGTGATCAGTGTTATTGTGATCAAGTTTCTTGAGCTGATTCACATGTTGAAGATCCTAACTAGCAAATCTGAGATTCATTCACAGCAAATTATATACTTGTAACAAAGGGATTCCTTGTAACTGCAATTGCTAGATTTTAGACCACTTTCCTTATTTAAAAATCTAAGTCTGCAGTTAAGATGTAAATGACTGCAATATGAAAATTCAGAAGAAATCTCTTTGCTTATGCCCCTCATGTTTGCTCCCTAGCATTTCTGATTGTGGAATATCTCCTATGAGTCTTGTAAAGGAAAGCATTACTTGCGAGCTAAATATACTAGTATGAAATGTGTAGGTTATCAATTTTTAAATGGAACCAGAAAAAAAAGAGAATAATTTTTTGCAGACTGCTTTATTATAACACCTGACATCTATGGCTTCTAGCAGAGGATAAAAGGAACATTGGAAGAAAATATGAATATAAAAGCCCAGTGTTAAAGGCTATGTGTAAACTTGTGGATGCAAGAAAATAACCAAATCCTGTTATGGAAAACATGCAGCTGACATTTTAACGAATCTTTTACAATGTCTTTGTGCAAATATCTGAGAATAGAATAAGAAATACTTCTGGCAAAATCACATTGAAACCCTCACTATCAGTGTGAAACTTCTGAAAAGGAATGGCAATACGCAGTCGGGGAAAAAGTAATTTCAGCAGAATTTTAGGAAGGTGGCTTTGAAAGCCTCTGGAGAAGATGACAATGCTTAAATCATATAGCTTTTATTATGTAGATTATCTTTTATTAATGCACTTTTTGTCATTTGGTATTTTTTTTAAGGTATAGAAATATTACTTCAGCAGAGGGTATCTGAGAACTAACTTCCTGATATTGTTTAGTTTTTTTAGTTTGCAGTAGCTAACCTTAATGGGGACATTCAAAAATGTAAGGAAAAAATTTTGAGATAAGTCTGAGAGTACATTGTCATTGAAAATACCATTGGTGGAATGTTCATCATGTCTTTCTAAAGTGAGTGCCACACAAATGTAATTTATTTCAAAATATCTCTTTTCACAAGTTCCTGTTTGTCCTTATGTACTTCCCTGCCTGTCTGTGCTCTGAACATATTTCTTGCAACTTGAAAAATCTCTACATTCTTACCATTCATTCCAAAATAGTTAATTAAAGCAGTTTACCATATTAATGAATTATATTACATTTATTTTAAAAAATGCTGGAAGAGCCATTAACTGGCTCCATACATTGTATTGGATTGTATTTGAATTTTATTTTTCTTGTCAAAAAAAGGCAAAATATTAAAATATTCACAAACCAGAAACAGTAATAAATTATTCAATTCAGATATGTCAAAAGGTCAGCACTATAAAGTTTATTTGTTACAAAGTTTTTGCATATTTTATTGATGAGAAAATACCTAATAATCATATTTAATAAAATCATTAACTATTTTATTCACATAAATGTTTGACCTGAAAGTGAAGTCAAAATCCAGTAGAGTTATAAATATAAAATAAATATCTTCATTAAATCTTGAAAGAGTGAGAAATTGCAATGTTTCCACAAAATATTTCTTTTTTTATAGCACTGTTTTGATGAAAAGTTGAGCATTTTGATCATCTTTTGGTCATCCATGGTTGTAGACTTAAGCAGATGCCTCTCACAGCAATGGTGTTTTGTACGGTGGTTTATGACCTCTGCTTCCAGATCTGGGAGTTTCTGGGAGCCTTGGGGTGCGTGGTAGTTCTGCTGGAGTGTGGTGGAGAGAAGAGAGATCTCAGGGCTTGTGCAGGCAGAGGGAGCACCCATACAGATGAAAGGGATGATCCTTGCCCATAGGAGGTATGTTGGGGCTGAAAGGCTGTCATTAGGTTAAGGATTAGGTTGAGGCTCTGGAGCGAGTCCAGAGAAGAGCAACAAAGCTGGTGAAGGGGGTGGAGAACAAGTCTTACAAGGAGTGACTGAGAGCGCTGGGGTTGTTTAGCCTGGAGAAGAGAAGTCTGAGGGGAGACCTTATTGCTCTCTAATACTACCTGAAGGGAGGTTGTGGAGAGGAGGGTGCTGGCCTCTTCTCCCAAGTGACAGGGGACAGGATAAGAGGGAATGGCCTCAAGCTCCACCAGGGAAGGTTCAGGTTCAACATAAGTTAAAAATTCTTCACTGAAACGGTCATTAGGTAATGGAATGGTCTGCCCAAAGAGGTGGTTGACTTGCCTTCCCTGGAGGTGTTTAAGGTGGGGGCACGGTTTAGAGATTGGTGGGAATGGTTGGACTCGATGATCCAGTGAGTTCTATGATTCTATGATCTGCAGAAGGTTAGCAGCTCCAGGAACATTAAAAGGAGATTGATAGGTCTTCCTAGAGACCCTGTAGAGACTGAACCTCCACCTGCAAGAAGATAGCCAGGTACAGACTTTGGGTTGGCTGTGGGTCAATGGAGAGTGTCTGACACAGCACACTGTGATAGACAGGTAGCAGCTCATCAGGAAAAACAGAGAAGAGAAGGAGGGAGCTGCCTTCTGTGTAAAGGAGCAGTTCTGATAGTGCTTTTTTATGGGATGGATGATGTTCTGGTCAACACTTACAGACCAGAATCTAAGAAGAGACAAGTAAGGTCAACAACATGTAGGGGTCAGGATGAAGTGTGAAAAGCCTGTAAAATTCTCAAGGAAGTCTTATAATCACAGATACTGGTGCTTATTGAGGTCTGGACGCCTCATGAAGTCCCTTCCAACCTGAATCAACGTGCAAATTTTGTAGTTGCTGTGCATAATCAGTTGAATGGCCTTGAAAGAGGAAATGGAAGTTGGTGGCTATGTACAGACAAGGTTTCAAGCAATCTCTGCAGCAATATTATTTCCTTCTCCTAGGCTGTGAGACTGATTCTTCACCTGTCTATCTTTGCTTATATGGCTGTGAAATAAGGCAATTTTAGTGCTTATTTCCTTGTTTTCTGCTACAAATTTTGTTGTCCACTGGCAACAGTAGAGGATTTGAGAACAGAAAACATTTATGAGAGAAAAAAAAGACAACTCTCAGCACTTGTCTGTAGAGGTCAGGTTCCTGATTCAATGCTACGTTAAATCTTCCTCTAAGATTCAGAGTTCTGAGTTAAAAAAATCTGATGCCACATGCTCTGAATGCTGATTTCATATGTAATGGTCATATGTAAGTATGTTTCCAAATATTCAGGAGTTAGTTTTTCATTGACAGGCTCTTTCTGGTGCTGTCAGTCTTCTTGCAGCACTAGGACAGAATCACATAAACGTTTTATATCATCTTCATGTTGTTCCAGCAAAAATGGTACAGCTGCCAGCAAACCATCTGTATCAATTTTGTGCTGAGGTTCTAGCAGCAGTAACCATGTCACCATGACATGATGATAACATGGTAAAAAAGAATAAGTAAATTTATTATTTTTATTTTTTTGGTGGATATAGGGTTCTGTAGGAATTCTGAATGTGAAAATACTGTATAGATTTCTGACATACCATTAATGTATGACAAAAGTATGTAAGGAATAGTCAGAGATATTCTTAGTAGGTAATCATTTGCTTTGTTTATACTTAGCCGTGGACATGAAGAATTAAAGTCTCTGGAAAATAGAAAGTAATTTGCACATTTTCCTACTATGAACTTAACCTAGAATTGCCTTTATATTTCACTATATTAATCTACTAAATAAATTTGTCTTTCAGAAATCTTTTAGGAAAATTTTACTTTATTTTTATATGTAAAACTGCTAGTAATGCATTGAACACAGTTACAGTTTAAGGTTTTTTTTCTTTAATTCTGTTAAATGGGATTTTAAAAATTTATCTTCATGTAAGAGATTGAGTTGAGAATCTCTTTTTGGCCTCTCTTGGATCTTGTCCATCATCAGTTTCTATGGAGATTTTAATTTTCAAATCATTTTATCCTTGCAACCGTAACTTCGCAGAGAACATTGCTGAAACTGATTTTTTTTCAAGTGAAGATTCAACACTAATACAAAATATTAATGCTGACCTCATATGCTTACATCAACAGATTGGCACCTCTGACTGCCACACGTTCCAGGAAGCAGGGAATTTATTTTATTTTGATGTTGCTAAGGTTGCCATTAAGGCTGAGAAAATGAATTTGGAAATTTAGGTAACTATCGCTTTTTGAAATGGAATAGAAAAGCTTGTGATATGTCGGTGTACATTATTACTGAGGAAGTTAACCACAAAAGAGTAGGGAAGAATACATGGACTTTTTTTTCTTGAAATTCCTTCCATAATTCTAGGGCTTCAGTTTGTGACAGTTTGAGGCTGCCTTCGCTAAGCTAAATGTTTCTAGTCTGTTCTAAGCTGGAGGTGTTTATGTTAGTGTCCCTCTTGCAGTGTCTGTCTCTCACGATGATTGTTTCCATTTAAATGCTACAGGTATAGCCCTAAATCATCCATTCTGTGACAAGAAAAAAGGATAATAGAAGTAGTCATAAGAAAGAAAGGAAGAGCTGAAGCAACCAGATGCAAAATGGCTACTTCAGAAATACAGCTTCATATCTGTACCAAGTCACAAAGAAAAAAGGAGCAGAAACAGCCACAGGAAAAAAAAATACAATAGTTTGTACATTCAATAGAAACTTTTGGAATTTTTGACATGAAAAAAAATTGTATTTTGTATCAACCTTGTTTGCTGAGAAATTATATTTATTTGAGGTTTTATTGTGCTATGTTTTCTGGTTATTTAAGGAGACAAAAACTTAAAATCTTTTCCTGTAAGGTAGAAGGTATATGATAATTTTTAATGTTTCTGAATTCATAGATTAAACACATCAATGCACCTGACACTGTAAGACAAATGTAATATGAACTTTCAGTTACACAAAATTCCAGTCAAGGAAGAGAATTTTTACCACGTTTTTCAATACTAGTAAAACATCAGTTAAAATCAGCAGAAGTTGTTTGCATTTTTTTCCTCTACATTCCACAATACACTGTTATGTAGTAATGCTTATGCTGACTTTGCAGATGTAAAAAAAAATTACAAAAAGGCAAGGTAACAGAGTTATCACTGAAGCACATTTATGTATATGTATAATATTTAATGTAAATTATTCATGTAAAGGCTAATCTTTGTTTTCAGAGCAATATCAAATGCATATCATAATTGCTTTGGGTATTTGATTAAAGCCTGCAAATGAATGGCACACTATAGAAAAATAATGAAATTGTAGAACAATCCATTACATTTAATGGATTTTACTGACTATGACAGTGCTATTTTCTTCAGGAGAATAGAAGTAGAGCACAATGTACTAGCTTCTACAGATAAAACTACAAAACCAGAGAGTCTGAGGTAAATCTCCTGACAATAATTCCAGACAGGAAAAATGGATCCTCTCCAAGAAATAGTACAGAAGTTAGTTAGTTGTGTATCAGAAATTGTTTAGCATATTCAGTACTCATTGCCAAAAGAAAAACTTAAGTAAAGGACAGCAGCATTTCTCATTATTCAATAAGCAAACAAAAGGAACAAACTATCTCACATACACACAAAGTATTGTGCAGAGACATCTGGATTGTGTTTGAATATGTAATTGAATGAAGATTTCAAATATAAACAAAGTCTTTCCTTTATTGCCCAGTAGATTGAAGTAGATATGGCCAAACTGTTCACTGAAACTACTTAAATGTCACTTTCTTTCTTTTTCTTTTCTATAAGGAGAATACATTTTTTATTAAATTCTCTATCAGTTGAAGTAGCAAGGGTATGGTCAGTAAATACCATCATCTGAGTAGTTCATTATAGACATTTGATTTTGAATGTTTTGTTTCTTATCTGAAAAATATTGTATGCTACGTTGTTTATTGAATATGAAGTATCTTTTTTTTTATATTATGTATCATGACCAATGAAGAGGTCTCAATACATTACTTCAGCTTAGTCATGAGATAGTGTGAAAGATATAGGTTAGTGAGCAGCACTCTATTTAAATTGTTAACTTTAGGTCATTAATCTCAAGTAGAATGTGATAGACAACTAGGTTATATTGCAAATGCCACCAAAAATAGTTAATTTAAAGAAATCCATTTGATTTTGAATCTGAAGTAGGTCAAGAAAGATACTTGTGGAAGTTTCTGGGTTTTGTCTGTTTTTGCGAATGCAGTGTACAGGTTAAGGTCAAAAATTCGCCACAGGACTGTATTTAAAATAATCTTTCCTGTCTTGCTCTTGATAAGAAACAACATTTTACTTATCAGTGTGCATATCACCTAGATTATAAAATATGGATTTTGCCCTCTGGGACAGGAAGAAAAAATATTAATTTGGAAATTCAACCCACTTCTTCTCAATTCTATCAAGGACTGGCACCATTAACCAGAAAAGGATAACTCAAAACACTCTATTTAAATTGTTAAGTCCAACAAACCCACTGCACTGAAATATTAGACAACTTATGCTTTGGTTTGTATGCTGAAGCTGCCTGCAAGAAATTCCCAAATGTGAAAAACTGTCTAATGCATTGCAATAAGCTGTTAAGTACAGAGGTGCAGCACCATTGGAAGCTTTATGCAAGGATGATGATTAGTTAAGATTTTTCAGTGACGTGCTGTATAGTTGCAATGCTTTTGCAATGTAGAAATTTAGCTAAGATGACCCCAGCCAATCCATCTGTAAATAGGAATTATCTGAGTTCCATCCCTATGTCTTCCTGCTACCTGCTCTGCTAATCTGCTAGAAATCACTTAGTTCTGTTGAGTCCCTCTTCGTTGTTTGCTTTATTATATCACAGACTTTTACTTTAATGTTTGTTTGTACATTTCCTAAGGTGATGGAATCTTCATAGAACTTTTTATACATTAAAGAGCATACAGTAATTGACAGAGGGTTAAAATGTTAATCTGCCTTGCAAAGATGTCCTGAGAATTCACCAATCCAATACCAAGCATACAATTTTCTGTATCATACTGAAGTGAGAGGAAAACTATATTTTACCTCAGTCTTATTTTAATGTCTAAGTATAATTTTAGAAGGCTGGTACAAAATGTTTCTGCTTGATCATGGTAATTGCCGTTACACATGATTGGTTAAGTTAAACAGCTTTTGCATTGTAGCATTCAGAGGAGGCAAATACCACAGATAATTTCAAGAAGACACTCGAGGTAAAAAAATCTGGTGCTGTTTTATGCCACTGAGCAAAGAAGGGAAAACAAAAATAAAACAACAGAATTGCAAGTTGTTTGTTAACAGCTGCCTATAGAAAACTTGGCCTTTCTCACAAAGTACTTGAGAAAATATAAAAATTGTCAGGAAATAAAATAGCCAGTGCTTTAATTTACATCAATGCTAACATATCCATTTGCTATCTTAGATAAAAATGAAGTTTATTCAGTTTTGTCCAAAATATTGCTGCTTTTATGTACCCATTAAGTGCGATTTGGAGAAAGGAGCAACGAAACAGTGACATAGTCATTATAATCACCAGAATGTTCTCCCTTTGAACCTACTGAAAATGGGGGTTTTTTTTCAGTTCTAAACCTCTAATTTCCATTTGCAAACTTGCTTCAACAAATGCACAGTATGGATTAAATTATCTTCTTTCAGAAAATACATTTGTTATGTCTGTGAAACTGCATGAGCACAGTGTTATAGAATCATAGAATCACCAGGTTGGAAGAGACCCACCAGATCATCTAGTCCAACCATTCCTACCAATCTCAAAACCATGCCCCTTAGCACCTCATCTACCCGCACACTAAGCACCTCCAGGGAAGGCGAGTCAGCCACTTCCCTGGGCAGACCGTTCTTGGGCTTAATGACCCTTTCTGTGAAGTCCTAGCAGATGCTTCCCTCCAAGACCCAAGGTTCAAGATTGTCCATGGAAATAAATGCAAGCGGTGACAGAAGATGTATGTCCAGTAATGAATAAGTATCACCACAGTTACCAAAAGAACGGNGTTTTTTTTCAGTTCTAAACCTCTAATTTCCATTTGCAAACTTGCTTCAACAAATGCACAGTATGGATTAAATTATCTTCTTTCAGAAAATACATTTGTTATGTCTGTGAAACTGCATGAGCAGTGTTATAGAATCATAGAATCACCAGGTTGGAAGAGACCCACCAGATCATCTAGTCCAACCATTCCTACCAATCTCAAAACCATGCCCCTTAGCACCTCATCTACCCGCACACCAAGCACCTCCAGGGAAGGTGAGTCAGCCACTTCCCTGGGCAGACCGTTCTTGGGCTTAATGACCCTTTCTGTGAAGTCCTAGCAGATGCTTCCCTCCAAGACCCAAGGTTCAAGATTGTCCATGGAAATAAATGCAAGCGGTGACAGAAGATGTATGTCCAGTAATGAATAAGTATCACCACAGTTACCAAAAGAACCGCTGCATTCTAGATGACCAACTAGCAGACTTGAGAGAAGCCTTTGGTGCACAGAACAGAGCTAACAGTGTTCACCTGTTAACGTTTGCTCTATTCTGGAACATTTCATTAAAGCTCCTCTGTTCAAGCTAGGAACCAGATTTTAACTGCTATTTCTAACAACCAGTATGTTCTTATGGCTGGAATAAGGCACTGGATGGATGAAGACCTCTGCATTTATAATTTTGGAATAGGTGTTGCAGCCACTGCAATGCTTTAGCTTTTACCTAGAAACTCAAAATAGATGTGCTTCCCAGGGTGCTCTCCTTCTCTCACCCCTAATTGACAACTGGTCTTCTTTTATATATCAAGAGAACTTTTGGAGAATGACTACTGTACAAATTATTATTTATATATTTTTTTATGATGTATACATTTTTATACAGATCCATTAAATACATTTGAAATTGTGACTGAAATTTTCATACTTAGTACTATCTATTAGTTTAAGGAGGTTACATGCACTTTTTGTGACAATAATTAGTTATTGGTGCCTGTTAGAGAGGTAAAAGCCTTAGTATATTACAGATTAAAATATGAAGAAGGTATATCCCTTCATGAGAAGGAGAAGACTCAAAATAGAGAGCATTCATAAATTATCTAAATAAGAAATGTCATGTTTTCATAAATGCTCTATCAAGAAGAATCACTCATCCTTCCTGATCCTGATATCCGGTATCTTATAAACCTATCTGGTGCTCTTGATCTTGCCCTTGGGAAATTAGGGGATGTGAAGGAAACCCTTACGAACATGTGGTTCGCCAATATTGCTCTCCTTCTTCATGCTATACTCCATAGGTAGAAGAAGTAGAAATCATCTTATGCTATAGAGTATTTTTTTCTTGTGCAAGACAAGCACATAAATTATATTTCAAGTATTTTCCCTATTTGCAATATCAGAATATATTTACGTCCATTTAGTATTGAATAAACTTGAAGGGGAATAATAAAGAAACTAATTTAAAAGTGATACCGAATATTAGACAATGTGCATGCCTGATACATAAAAAATGTTTAAAAAGAACGGGATGAATAGCAATTTGTAGACATCTGTTCCATTAGAATTTAAGTTAACAAAGTAGAGATGAAGGCATTTGGTTTGGTCCCATTATATGCATATTCCACAAGCAGTGCATATTAGTTCTCTACAACACAGCAAATACTCAACTTAATGCTGTGTTTGCCCTTTATTGTTAATTAGAAGCATAAAAATACGGAATAGAGGTGGTTTGATGTATAATCTTCTTTAAATAACTGCCACGAAATTATTCATAATCATTTATGCAGTAGTTCTGAAGAGGTTTTTTATTTTCTTTCTGTTTGTTTACTGTTGTCAACATTTGTGCTCAGACAGACTCCGAGCTGAATATCTGATGGCTATGCTAGCTCATACAGCCAGCAATTCAAAGTGATGGTCTTAGGATGACTTTATTTGGGGAACAAGAGAAGGGGAAATGTGTTTTGTTCAACTTCATGTTTTAAATTCGTGAGACAAAACATGTACTTTGATGAGGAATGTCAAATAGAAGTAGTTATTTGCTTAATTGTGCTCCAAGGCCCTTCATTTGTTCTCTTGGACAACTTTGTAGAAAGCTTCTGCATTCTGGCTCCTGGAGTTCCTGGTATTCAGATAAAATACAAACATTGCTATATACTGAGCTACCTCAGTGACTACCACTTTCGTCTCATTGGTCTATGGAGCTCTTTGTCATGAGATGCCAACACTCACAGTATGCACAAAGGTCATAGTACAGACTTTAAAACAATGCATATTATTATTTTTTTATATCTTCAGTTAGTTAATTGGTTGTGTTGGGTTTTTTTGACAGTTTTGTTGTGACGCCTGAAATTGTCTACCTTTTTTGCCATGAAAATGAGACTAAGCCCCACATGTAGTCTCTAAATCTAGGTTTTATTGTAGGAAATCCCATCTCCAAAACCGACATATTCATAAATGCATTCACTACATGATGTGTTGTGTTCAGTAACACTGAAGGATTAACTGGAGGTGCATAACAAGCCTGATGGGACAATCACAATTCATCTTGGAGAATAGGATTATCTATTCTGTCTGACGATTATATTGAATCAAAGCAAGCGACACATATATACCTTCAGGGATGACAGAAGCCTCCACTGAGTTATATATCACTGTGTAACTTGCTTTGAGCGGTGAGTGAGAAAGCCAGTGTTACCCTTTACCAGACTTGTCCAGAGACAAATAAGTCAGTTGTTCTCAGTAAAACAGAAGAGAAAACACGCATGAAAGTTCCTATACCACACCTCAACCTAATATGTAGATTTGTGACTTTGCTGGATCTCGTACAGCAGGAAGATTGGCCCCATCACCCTTTGCTCCATCCCTGATAAATCAGTGTGGTGTGAGAGCTCAGCAGGAGCTCACGTTTTACCCACACTGGAGGTGAGGGTTTGGAACACTCTCTCTCTTGCTGGGCTTATCACCTTTGTGGTTCTGGCTGCAATTTTTCTGCTTTCAGGGAGGGTCCCCCAGCATGACCATCTGCTCTGGAGCCTTTTGCCTTGGTGATTACCACATTAGGTTCACTTACCTTTGGTTACACTTTTGGTTGCACTTATAACTTACTATGTCTCATGCTCTAACAGATGTACTCGGGTACATCTCAGACTGGTGAGGCACCTTTGCCCTCAGTGATATACCTCCCCTTACGCTGGAGGAGGAGGTGGAAAGGAGCACCAGTGCTGGTGCTGGTTGTAATAGGTGGAGGTGAGAATCCGATCACATGCTTCTGCCCACTAATCCTGCTTTTTCAGGGGGATAAGAGAAGCTTGTGGACAGGGGCCTGAATGAGAAGCTGTAAGGTGTATGACTGCCCCTGATAATTTCCCTCTCTCTGCTCTCCTCAATGCCTGAATTCAGAAATCTGAACAGGAGAGTTTTTCTAGTACAAGAAATGTGAGAATGTTTGTTTCGTATGCTCTTCTGCTATCCTCAGCTGGGCTCCTGTCATGTATGCAAAGCTAGCATGAACTTGAGGGTGGATAGTATGAAATTAGTGTAATTAAGTACTTCTGAAGTGTTCCAAGGACATAATCCAAGTGTTCCCATCACATAATCTTCTCTGTTCTATGCTTCTTTGTTATTAATAGACATATTCCCATGTTCATAGAATCATAGAATCATAGAATAAACAGGTTGGAAAAGACCCACCGGATCGAGTCCATGGAAATGGAATGGAATAGACTATTCCAGTTGAAAGGGAGGTACACTGACTATCTAGACCAAGTGCCTGACAAATTGTCTCACGATTAGAGCAGAAACTCACATTTGAATTTCACCTGCTGCATTTGGTTGACACATTCTTTGGACAATGACACAGTCTCTTTGGATCTTAATTTCCTTTTCTGTGGAGAAGGCAGTATTCACCACATGCTTCTTGTGACTGTGGCATTGGTTAAATGTCTCATTAGCCAGGTTGTATTATCTATAAGATTTCATTTTCCCACCTGGCTGCATGATTGGAGGCAGTTAACTGTGGTGGTGGGTGGGGATTAACATTGCAGTTATCAAGTGAGGGGTTAACAGGGCTGAGGCTGACAGCTGTTCCAGGATCTCTCCTCCCAGCAGTACAGATGGATACCCTGGGAGAGTCTGCACATGTGGTTTTGTTTGTGCCTGCATCTTTGCCCTGCTACGAAGTGAAGCAAAATATAAGCCAGCTCAACAACAACCTTAAAGATTCCCAGTTGATGAGTGTGTTCTACTGTCAGGATATTAAATTTAATGGCTTGTTTGCAGCTGGAATGGGAATCCCCACTGCCTTGTGAGCAAAGCCCTGGCTGGTGAATCAGCAATGAGACTCGCTGATGCCTGCTGCTTTGTTATCTCTGCATCCACCCCCCTCCTCCATTATCTAGATTGCACGTATCAAAGCATGCAAAGTTAAAACTACACTTTTAAACTGCTAGTGACCAAGCCTGTTTTACATTCTGTGTCACTATGGCTTTATTATATACCATTGGGATGAGCTACATGCCTTACTGACAATTCAACTCTTAGTCAGTATCTAGTCAACAACTCATTAATAAAGGTAAGAATAGCCAAGCTGTTACATTAAGATTATCATGACAAATATATTTCTAGTTCCTTGTATCAATAAAAATTATGATGTTCTCAACTTAAACTATTAAAAATCTACACCATGCAGCTTGGAACGAATGAAATGTTAAACACTACATTTCAGAGTATCAGAACTACTTACACAAGAAGATAAGGATATGAGTCGACAGACTTGCCCATGCATGTTTAGCAATTTATTTTGACTGTCTGAATTTTATTGTTTAACGACTTAAGACCTTATTCTGGTGGGATATGTGCATCATGTGTTAATATTTTTAACACAGACTTGCTATAACACCGCTATATTAGTTACATTATACCCAAATACTGTTTCAACAAGATTGATTCTTAGCAACTGAACACTCCCTTAGAATCTGAAGGTACAGGTTCAATGGAGCAAAGGGAGCTTTTACTGTATATATGGAATTTTTCCAATGTCTAAAGTTGCAGTTGTTTATCAGTATACTATTTACAAGTATTTCAAAATATCATGTGAGCCTGATATTAGTCAGTCTTCCAATCTTTTATTTGGGAACATCACTCAGATTAGTCAGCCTTCAGTGCCAAGGTGTCTAGCTACATTTTTCAGGGACTGTTTCTGAACATGATTATTTCCCTCATTTAAAAGAAGCTGACCTCATCAGCAGAAAGTCAGTGAAGATTTATCTGTATTGTCTGGATTCCCAAATGTGTTGGAAGTCTTTGACTCTGCACATGCCAATGGCATTTACCGGAGATAATGAAAGAATGTATGGGAATAGACTGAGCATAAAGATGATACATATATCACTTCCACAATATTATGACAAATTTCTGACTTATGTATGCTTATATAAATGATAATGCTTATAGTATTATTTTTTTCCTGGAACTCAATTATCTCTTGAAATTCTGATCACAAATTAAAATTATTAAAAAGATGAAAGAAATCTATTTTATGGGATGCTTATAGAGAAAATAAACCACAAAGCCCTTATTTACAAATGTGAATGATCTAAAAATAGCAAAGATGAAATTTTTGTAGTAATATTCATCAAGCCTTATCTTTCCTATCTCAGATCCTGGCACTGCTCTGTGAACATCTACTCCTCATTGCATGTTCTAAAACTGACAGTCTGAAATATCTCCATGGAACTGAAAATCCCTATCAGATATAACTTGATACAAAGCATCTAAGTGATAGGTTTTGGGTTATTTGTGGGTTTTTTTTTTTTTTTTTTATACAGCAGTATGCAATTTGGTGGGAAAGTGACATGAAAGGTTTGGGGTTTGTTTATTTAAGCATCATTCTGACAGGAATCTGCTTTCACATCTTCGCTTTTTGCCCTGGCTAGGTTAGCCCTTATTTAATAGTTAAAAGTCTTCTGGTAGAGTGCAGCCCTAAACAGATATAGCAGATAAAAGAATGTGTTTCAAAAGCGTGATTTTTTTCTGTCAATAGATTCACACATATAGGCGTATTTTGTGCAGTTCTGAAAGATGAGAATTCTGGACATGTCACTGCAGAAACAAATTGGTGGGTTTTTACTGGCTGCAGAATGCCTTGTGTCGTAGAATTGGAGCAAGTTAAGGGTGAATGAGAGCAGCTTACATAGGCTCTCACATCCAAAATTAGGCAGAAAGAGCTAATGAGAAGGGAATAAAGTAGTCTCTATCCCCCAGTCTTGTATTCTGATGGTAGATCAGAGCCAGTAAAATACCAGCATTTTTTTATAGAGGCACCCTGTACAGGGAATCTATTTTTCATGTTCATTTTTAAGTCACTTAAACATCAAAATCAACTTCAGAATTAAAATCAAAATAAGGTAATGGCTAAAAATTAAATATCAGTTTCTATAGCTTTTAAGCACATAATTTGAATCATCAGCTCTGGACATTTAAACTAAGATGCGTTAAACTGGTTAATGTGCGGAATGATAACTAAACATCTGACCACCTAGTTGATTAGCATTTGGAAGGAATTGTGCGTCTGAGAAATAGAAACCAATTACAGACCTTAACAAAGACTTGCTAATATATCTTTATGACATATCTTGTAAATATGAATCTGAGAAACTTAATAAAATAAATTTCTGCCAGCTGTTTCCAGATTTGCTAAATCAAAGCAAATGGATTCTAAACGCCATCTAGCAGATGGAGCAAAAATGTTCACATTTCCTAAAGTGTTAATGAAATTTAGTTATAGCAAAATTGGAATAAACAAAGAATAGATATACAGATTTTAATGGTTATGTGAAACCAACAGCTGTTAGAGTGAGGTACAGAAATAGAAAAAATAAAAAGAAAAAATGAGAAAGCAGTTTACCTCTCCCTTTTTCTTCATAAAATGCAGCAAAAGAAAAAAAGGAAAATATGAAAAATGTTGATTTTTCTTTTTCAGATCTGTGTTAATGAGTGCCATTTTTTATTACACAGTGGTTATAATGCAGTGCAACTAATTCATGAATACAGCACTACCAGGACTGGTAATGATTCAAATCACAGACATGAATCAATTCAAATTGATAATTATGGCATCAATAAAGAAGGCCAATAGCCTGAAACATTTTAAGTGTTCATATCAAAAATATAAGCACAAAGATCTTTATTTTCCTACAGGGATCCTCATGCAGTTCTTAGGAGTTTTAGGTACTTACTTTTAAGATTCACACAATCAGGCAAAGAGACAACAGCACTTCTGAATATAGTAGCAGAATTTAAGTAGTCATTGAGCTGCTCATTAAGGGATGAAAGGCTCTATTCCCCTCGTTATTCACAGAATTAAACCTAAAGATAAAATTGTTTTACTACGGAAATAAAAAGCAGAATAACAAAAAGTCTTCTATACAGGTCTGAAGGTCCACTAAGCAGTCCCCACTTTGTTCTACCTAACAGAAAAAAATATTTGTAATATTAAAATCAAATCAAATTAAACCCATACATTGTACAAGATAATCAAACCTGTTTGAAGTAGCTTTCTTAAATATTTTTAATAAGCAAAAGAGTAAAGACCTTTGATAATTTTAGTATTTCATCTTGTCCACTTTATTTGATCACCAATTGTGCAACACTGGCAATGAATTTCTTATCTTTGCTTTCTGATCCCCTGCTTTATGGGTCCTTTGCCTTTCTTTCTGGCTTTCTACTTCAAAACCTCTGATCTTCAGATTATGCTAGTGTATTTGACTTCTTGTGATGTCACTAGATCTACCCAGCAAAGAGCAATTACTGTCTCCTGAGAACACTCATCATTATCTTACATATATATTTGTAGGGAAAAGTACAAGGATGAAATATAAATTGACATATATAAAAAGTCTTGGTGAAAAAAATCAACCATTCTAGGTCTCCAATTACAATACAAGTCTCCTTTGCACTTTCCTTTTACTGCATCTCATGTTAAATACTGACTGTAAATTCTCTGACTTGGGATATTGCTAATATAGGATTTGTAGGGCATCATACATGTATTTGAATTGAGAGAAAATCTTGATAATTGCTCCCAGAAAAATGGCTTCGAATTCTTTCTGGTTTTTTGGATGAAACTATTTTTCATAGGTAAAAATATTTCACAGAAAAATTCTAATTATCACCACATTTTAAATTTTAAATTTCAAAATGCATTGCTTGACTTGTTTAAATATTACTGAATTTTTCCATTTTAATGAAAAATGCTTCAGTTTAACTTCATTGTTTTAATTTATTTACAGTTCTGCAGTCTCCTAGCATAAATAAAATCGAATGGAATGGAAGTATCTCTAAATTACTGTTCTATGAACACTGATATTATCCAATGCATATGTTAAAAGTTTCAGATTTTTCTTTGAAATCATGATGGTAGCAGCTTTTGAAGTTCTGGAATTTTCTTTTGAATGAGAACTCTGGTTTCTGATACTTTTTGTTAATATTTTAACCTCTGTTAGACAGTTCAAGGAAAGTTTAACATTATTTGAGAACTATATTGGGAATTTTGAACAGAATGTTTTACATGATGGAAAACTTCATTCTGAGCAAACTGTCTCCATAATAGTTTCTTAGATAAGAAACTTGATTCTGAGCAAACTGTCTCCATAATAGTTTCTTAGATAAGAAAAGATGTATCAGTTTTATCTCTAGTATACCCGACAGTGTATTCATTTGAAATGTTGGTTCAATTTCCAGAAACTTGAACTCGGCCATCTGTCATTTTGTAGATATTCTGTAAGCACCAGTGTGTAAGCTGTTGATATAGATTTCTCTCTTCTGCTGAAAAAAAAACCTTTGTAAGATGTTAGTTACATCACAGAGATGAGTAGAGTAGTTTTTGAAATCACATGTTTCTGTCAGATGGATATTAAAAGACTTTCTGGCCAGCTCCGGTTCTAAAGAATGTACCTGTGATCTGCTGTTACCACTATAAATAAACTTGTATAATCAAAGAACTACTTAATCTTCTGTCATTCTTTTTGTGTTACTTTTCAATTTTGAGATGTCCTGAAATTTACTATTTAACTTTTAAATTTTTTTTTAATTCATCAATGCTAAGAAAAAGTATCGATTACTCATTTTATAGACATAAAATTTTACTTCATTCAAAAAAAACCCCAAAAACATCCCTCAGTTGGGGAGCACACAGAAGTGGCAATGGTAAATTCTGGGACTGACTGCTGGATGGAGGTGGACAAGGAACCAGTGGAAGAGACATGCCAGGAGCTGACAACTTTAACAAATAAAGCTGATGTTACTTAAGTGTTGCCAAGAGCAACTGAAGAAGAAGATTTAAATGCTCCTAGGGAGTACCCATGACCAGGATGGGCAAACAGGGCATAGTACATTGGTTAGGATATGGCACAGTATTTTGCACAGAAGTTTGTGTGGAAGTGCATACAGAAAAGGTTCTGCAACTGGCTTGTTGGTCTACAGCACAGGTAAGTGCTCTAGGTCTCTGGCAAAATGGTGAGAACTCACCTCAGTGATAAAACCAATATTCCTAAAGAGAGAAACCCCTGACATGTCTGACGTGTCCACTTAGACAGAACTGGTAAGAAAGGAGACTACAGTACAGCTCATAGGTGTCAGCAACTTCCTAGACTCTCATTCTGGTGAAAAGGTAAGAAATGGCATAGGATGAGCACAGGTTAACAATCTATTCTGTCAAGTGGCAAAACTGTAGAAAACTGTTTAAAACCATAGGGGAGAAAAAATTGAGAAAGGTTTTTTGTACAACTACGTTCCTTAGTAATCATCATTGAGAATGAGGCTTTTTGGACACTGACAACCAATAAAAGCATGACTCTGCTTCAATCTCCACCCTCCAACATTACAAGGTAAAAAAGATATGAAGTGTTAACAGTTATCACAGAATCACAGAATTACAGAATCACTAGGTTGGAAAAGACCCACAGGATCATCAAGTCCAATCATTCCTATCAACCGCTAAACCATGTCCCTGAGCACCTCATACACCTGTCTTTTAAACATCTCCAAGGATCGTGACTCAACCACCCCCCTGGCTATCCTGTGCCAGTGCCCAATGCCCTTTTTTGTGAAAAAAATATTTCTTATATCTAGTCTTAATGTCCCCTTGTGAATCTTGAAGCCATTGCCCCTTATCATGTCCCCTGTCACTTGGGAGAAGAGGTCAGCTCCCTCCTCTCTACAACCTCTTTTTGCATCATTGTAGAGAGCAATAAGATCTCCCCTCAACCTCCCCCTCTCATGGCTAAACAATCCCAGGTCCTTCAACCATTCCTTGTAAGACTTGTTCTCCAGCCCCTTCACCAGATTTGTTGCTCTTCTCTGGACTCGCTCCAGAGCCTCAACATCCTTCTTGTGGTGAGGGGCCCAGAACTGAACACAGGATTCAAGGTGTGGTCTCACCAGTGCCGAGTACAGAGGGAGAAGAACCTCCCTGGACCTGCTGGTCACACCGTTTCTGATACAAGCCAAGATGCCATTGGCCTTCTTGGCCACCTGGGCACACTGCTGGCTCATGTTCAGTCGACCGTCAACCAACACCCCCAGGTCCCTCTCCTCCAGGCAGCTTTCTAGACAGACTTCTCCTAGTCTGTAGCACTGCATAGGATTGGTGTGCCCCAAGTTGTGACCCGGAATTTGGCCTCATGCCAGCATTTGAACCTCATGCCATTTGACTCTGCCCAGTGGTCCAGCCTGTTCTGATCCCTTTGTAGCCTCCCTGCCCTCCAGCAGATCAAAACTTCCACCCAGCTTAGTGTTGTCTGCAGACCTGCTAAGGGTGCACTTGATGCCTTCATACAGGTCATTGATAATGACATTGAACAGGACTGGACCCAGCACTGAGACCTGGGGGGCTCAGTAAAAAGTGTCCAAAATGGTAAGCTAATAAAGGGTATAATATCATGTCAAGACTTCCTACTCTTCTACAATTATATTTAAAATACTTCTCTTTCAGAATATTTGCATGTATTGTTATATTTCCTTCATGTAAAAATTTTGGTGCTAACACCACCTTAACACTTCCATCCTCACCTCCTCCTTCCCTCTCATTTTTTAAAATGATATTTCTTTAAACACAAAATGTCAGATTCACATTCAGATTTTCCCTTCAACTCTGCTAGAATTAGATTAAAACAAGTGTTAATCTAGTTCTGGTGTAACATTCCTTTGATGATAAATGCTTTGGAGTAATTTATCTGTTCCAATCTAGACCCAGGAAAGTTAATGAATTTGATCCTACCAATGCATTTAGTGCCATGTAATGACAGGTATGTACAGTGAACATAATGTATATGACTCTGGGGCATGATTACTGTATTTATGACTCTCAGGAACCAATTTCATTTCTTGTCAGCCAGAGAGGAAAGAACTTTCCTCCATTGGAAGGCCCCAGAGCTGGTCACTGACTGTGGGAAGGAGTTGGGCAACATGTTGTTTACTACATTTTGGAGCTATTTATGCACTTCAATTAAATCAAAATCAAAAATTATTATGCAATTATTTAGGTCTCTGTAGATCAAGGAAGAGTGAAACAAACAGGTTCATAAGTGTGCATAAATTATTATATTTTGTAATAAAATCTGAACTATATTTCCATATTGGGAGATGATGAATAAAGTATATAGAATCATAGAATCACCAGGTNCAATGAGATATATATAGATATGTGATGGGTAGGATGGGAAATATGATGCCTAATCCTGTAGCAATATATCCTGCTTCTGTCTGAATGGAGCGGGGAGTAAGATGTTGCCTAGCCACTATAATATCACCTTACCACTGCCTATGGTTTTCTCACAAAATGAAAATAGCTAAGAACCCCTGACAGGTTATTCATTCTGGTCAGACACAAACTACCTTTTTCTTCTTTCATTCTTTTAGTTGAACAACAAAAATATTTCCGTTATTCACATAGTCTTTTTCTCCACCCATATTAGAAGAATTTTTAGAACAGGAGCCACAAGGCTGTGGCATTTCAAATTGAATGTTTTAAAAAATGGAATCAAAAGAGGCATGTAGAAAAAGAAGCATAAAAACATATTTTTATTTCTTGTATAGGGGTATACAAGTATGTACTTTGGTAAACCTAAGGTCCCTTATAGTTTTCTTTCTTTTGTTTCCTGGTAGCCGCTGTTTTCATGTTTAGCAGGTTCTCATTTTGCCAGTATGTTTATGTGAATGTTATCATATAGCAACGGTAGCAACAGATGTTGTTTTGTGTGGAAAGGAAAAAGTCTTTCATAGGAACATCTTTAAGAGCAGTACTGCCTCTGTTGATACATGATGCAATACCTTAAAAATCCTTTGCTTAGGAATATACGTATGTGCATATTTGTATAATTCTTCTAGAACTTTCTACCATTTTTTTTCAAACTCCATTACAGGATCTTAACAAATTTCAGCAGATGGTACTGAATGTATTTCAGGAACAGAATTTTTGCAGAAGATGAAGATGGACTAAAACTAGGTGCCAAGCTCATAAAAAAAAAAATAAATTAAAAAATAAAATAAAGGGAAGGCAGGTCCACTCTCTGTATATATAAAGTCATGAAGCAGGTTGAAATGAATGCAAAAACAAAGCTCAGGTTAAGAGCAATGATGTGCATGAGGAATGAAATATTTCTGAGATAAGATAGTATTGTCAAAGCCAGCATGTCTGTTGAAATTAAAAAAAATACTGGAATTTGTTCATCTGACTATCTAGGATGAAATATTTCCCCTCTGTTCGAGAGAAAATCCAGTTTACGCTGTGGCTTTTTTCCCTAGTCTTTAGAAATGTGTCATTAGCAGGTCTACAGTTGATCAGGAGTAATTTGGTTATTTAAAAATACTCTTTGACTCTCTGGATATGTAGATGTGGTCTTTGAAATACCGAAAAATGTCTGTGCTCTTTCTGATATGTTCCATTTACTTTATGCTCAGTTTTGACAAGATTATATGACTCACCTCATGTTTAATATTGTCATCTTAATCATTGTGCAAGGATAGTCCTTTGCCATGTTAAAATTTACCGTATGCATTTAAAGAATATAAAAGTAGTAAAAATATGGTAAGAACTAAAGCTATCAACTACAAGTAAGGTCCAGAAAGCTTATCTGTAACCTGTATCAGAGTTTTCAGTCTTGTAAGACCAATAAAAACTATCCTTATAACTATCTTACTTATTTCCCAGAATTTTTTTGAATGTGATGATGAAATTTCTGTAACATCTACTCTCAGGTGAGTTTTTAATAAGCTCAATTAGCAAGTAAGCTTTCCTTACCTTTTACTTTCTTTTACTGAAAGCACCATGAAAATGTCATTTCTATGATGAATATTTTATATTAATTCCAGTCCTGGTATAGGTTTGATGTCTGTACAAAATTTATTAATTTGTTTTTAAATTGTTTTGTGCAAAAGAATACCCAAGAAGAGACAACATAACTTACTTGGGTTTTACTTTTGGGTTTTTATATTTGGATGCTACTGTGAGTTACCCCATGTTCACTAACAAATGAAAGGTAAAAGGTGAAAGGTCCAACTGAACTTCGGAAAGAAATAGAATAACACATAGATTTTACTGCATTTATTGGATTTCTTTGGTGCTTATAGTTTATTCCATTCACACTGTTCCCATCTGCAGCGCCAGCTTGCTTTTCTTCCCTTAGGACTGCAGGGTGTTTTAATAATAGGTCTTCAAGACCCCCATAGCAACAAGAAGTCTTATAAAATAAAGAGAAAAAGGAGTTGAAGTGATCCCTAGAGAAGGAAAACATATTTTCCACTTTTCATTTCCATTTCACAACAGAATGATGGGCTGAATTAATAAAAGCCCATTGGCATTCCAACAAACCCAAACAGAGTTTGCCTGTTGGGTAGTAATTATATGTTCCAAGTATTCACATACATAATTAAATAGAGTTCTGTTTCTTTAAATAAACATATTCACACAGAAACCAGAGTAGTCAAATGATCTTCTCATTCTTGTTTAGACCACAGAACAATACAAAAATTTTTTCAGTAAAATTTTATTTCCTTGCCTGTTCTTATTTGTAAGCTCAGCTGAGTTACAGAAATTAATTCAGTAGACATCAGTAATCCTAGGATATTATCGATTTCTCCAACATATTGTTATGATTTGGCCAGACTTGAAAAACACATCCATTTCTGCTAGCAGTGACATTCTAGCCCTAGTCAGCTTCCTGAGTTTTGTTATAATCTCAATAACGTTTTTCATGCCATTAATAGCGTACATGTCAAATTGACAGATACACAGTTGTGGACCTGTAAGAAACGTCCTTTGTTAAGCCCCTGCCTCCCATCTGGCAACTGTCCTGTGATTTCCCAATGCTTTCCCTTGCCTGAGTGTGGTTTCTGTGCCTCTCAGCCATGTGTTGCTCCTTTAGGTTGCCGTCATGGTGCATTGCCTATTCTGTGCAAACATCTTGGATGCATAGAAGAGGCTGGGTGCCTCTGGCTGAACTGGTCCTGATGGTAAGTTATGCCACAAGAGCTGCTGGACAACAGCATCACACCAAACAGGGAGCTCAGGAGAGAAATAGCTCTGTAAACATTCCTGGTACACAGGAGAGCAACTCTTCTAATTCCACGAATTTAGCCAGTACTTTTTTTCCATATTATGCCATTAATATTGCCATTTCACTAAGGAGATATAAGGTCATTATTTGATCCAGTAAAGATATGCAGAGACACAATGTTTTGTGGGCTTGTAGCTACAAGTACACTGAGAAGACTAGGGATGTCCAGGCACTGTAATTAGTTACTTGTATTGGAACATCACCTCTGACTCCTGTTTATACAGATTCAATTCCATTTCATATGTCGTTTGCATAACTGAATACATACATACTCCCTTCTTACAGGCTTGCTACCTCAAACAGATTTTAATCCAGGTAGAGAAAAAGTAAGAAACAGGATAGGAGAAAGGAACTCCTCTCCCTCCATCAGAATTTTTTTTATTGTGAGCATGTCAGCAATCTAAATAGTTTCATTGTTTTCCTGGTAAACCAAGGCAAAGGTGGGTTTACCAGTGTGTAGAGGAAGTACTCCTCAGCACACGACCACGTTTGCCAAGTGACACATGTTTATGGCTTTGTATACACATATACAGGGCTAATTTTATTTGCCAAAGCTCCAGAAAAAGACAATCAATACTTTAACTGAGACATGTTATCACCAGGACCTGTAAAGAACTTTGTAATGATGGATAAGTAGTAGAAAGAGATCGTAACTTAGAGTATTATGCAGAAAGATTTTCTGTTTCTACTCAGTATCTCTGCAGAGGTATGACTTCACACATGTTAATGAGATGGGGCTGGCCTAGAATTTGAAGAGACCCTCAGATGAACTCAAGGCAGCAAAAGAAAATCCCGTTAGTGATACAGAAGATAAAATAATTTGATGTCAGTTTTCCTGAGTGAATCCAGAGAACTGTATGCTAGCTTTTGGTTTGTGATAAAATCCTATAATTAAAAACTATTCAAATGGAGCAATGGGACATGTTTTTAGCTAAGGAATTATCGTCACACAGATTTTAAAAGACCATAATTTTTACTCGGTGTACTTTGAGAAGCTCTTAATATGTCTATATTTCAGCAAAGGTTTTTAGTGATATTGTGATTTCAGAAGGATTTAACAGTCTAATTAATCATCTGCGATTGGTCACCAAGAAAATATAGTGCTGTGTCTTTCCTTGGTTATGTCACTTAAATAGGAAGAGTAAAATTAAAAAGTCAAGACAGTCAAATAGAAAGTGTACTGTGTGTCTTTTTGCAAATCTGTACTTATATCATCTCCAAGGCCTCAGTTTGCTTTCTGAAAATACTATCAGGACAGCACAATTCCTATGAATATATATATATTATTTTTTGGTAACTACATAACTTAAAGATACTTTTGGAAATAAAATATATTTCATTGTTTTTATTTGGTTTGAACAATTGGTTACACTATCCATGATTCTCATGAAATTCTCTTTTAGTGGTTTCAAGATTTAGGAGGAAGTTTTTTATGGAAAGGGTCATTAGGCACTGGAATATGCTGCCCAGGGAGGTGGTTGATTCGCCTTCCCTGGAGGTGTTTAAGTTGCGGGTGGATGAGGTCCTGAGGGACATGGTTTAGTGTTTTGTGGGAGTGGTTGGACTCGATGATCCGGTGGGTCTCTTCCAACCCAGTGATTCTGTGATTCTGTGAAGATCCACAGGATTTCTGAAAATTTACCATTAGCATTAACCCAAATGAGCATTAACCCAAATGAGAAGACATCTAATAAATATCCCTCTCCCTTTGCCTTCCTGACACGCTATGTGTTTTTCACTATACGTTTTGATCAGAGGACTGTCACACTTTCAGGAGATCAAAAGTTCTTTCATTGCATGACAGTCACATTAAACATTGCTTACCTAAGAGAGTGCAGTGGAAAGCAGTACTACAAATACTTAGTTGCAAGTTTTCCATCAAGTCATGTGAAACACTTTTTGCCATGGCTCCTTGTAGCTTTGTAGCTTCAACATTTTTATTTGTAAATTAAAAAAAAATAAAACTCAGGAGCAATTCCAGTTGAAACCTCTGGCTAGAACATTTCTAAGTTCACAATAAGAGCAGTGACATTCTGACAAGTGTTTTGCTAATAGCATAAAGGAATATAATTTGGCACATTCAACATTGAATACTACCTATGACTCTTTGTTTTAAAGCTGTTGTATCAAGAAAATATTTCCAGGAAAATGAACACAGAGAGGCATGAAGACGTCTTCAGGTGATAATTTGAGAGAATCTCTGTTGAATAGATGAACTTCAAGAATCAGTGTATTTAAGTTTATTATTATAATTGATTGGGATCAAATGCTTGAAAGGGGATATAAAGATGAAATTCTGAAACACTGCTCTTGGTGTCTATGTGAGAGTGTTAATATTAGAATATTGACAAATCCAAGACAGGTAATTACATTTTACCTGTCTTGAAATTGTAGGAAACTTTTTAAGAAAGATTATTCCAATTTTCAGAACTCAGCTGTTATGTTCCTGCAGAACATAAAGCAGTTATTTGCAGGGCTTTCAAAAGAAAGGATTTTGTTCATGGAAAGAAACAACATTTATTTGAAGAAGTGAAATTGATTATTATTAATACTTATGTTCCACTTGACATGTTAGTGGACAAAGCTGAAACTTCAAGACTAAGCCTTGCTAAAATTAATAAAGTTTGGGCTCATGCCACGTGGAACCTGTAAGAATTTCCATTGCCATTAATGAACAGGACCAGAGCCTTGAAAGTAACAAAGCAAACTTCCTCTGTCCCTCTGCTCTGAGAGCAAAGGGGATTCCGCCTTCGGCCAGGAGCGGGGTGCGAGAGGGACTTGGCTGCCCGTGAGCATAGAACCGGAGAGTAGTTCGGGTTGGAAGGGACCGTAAAGATCAGCCGGTTCCAGCCAGCCCGCCATGAGGGTGTTTTGTCTAGAAAGCTGCCTGGAGGAGAGGGACCTGGGGGTGTTGGTCGAAAGTGACTGAACATGAGCCAGCAG
>WAAB01015135.1:127356-167384 GCA_013389865.1 Piaya cayana | reverse complement strand
GAGATTAGGAAGAAGTTTTTTACGGAAAGGGTCATTAGGCACTGGAATATGCTGCCCAGGGAGGTGGTTGATTCGCCTTCCCTGGAGGTGTTTAAGTTACGGGTGGACGGGGTCCTGAGGGACATGGTTTAGTGTTTTGTGGGAGTGGTTGGACTCGATGATCCAGTGTGTCTCTTCCAACCCGGTGATTCTGTGATTCTGTGAACCTGCTTTAGCAGGGTGGTTGGACTAGGTGATCTTCAGAGGTCCCTTCCAACCCCTACCATTTTGTGATTCTGTGATTTTATATAATTTCTTTTTTAAGGCTCTTTTCAGAAACATAGGAGGTAGATCACATTTTCTCCATAACAAATTTCCAGTAAGAAGTTAACACTCTCAAATCACAACTAATAATAATAATTTGCTAATATCGTTTGCTGTACTAGTCTCTCCAGGAAGCTGTGTATTAAGCAAATTTAAAAATGGTTGCAATTATATGAAAGGAAAATTTTTTTTCTCCTGTCTTGATTCTATCTTAGAACTTCAGTTGGATATATCCACCTTCTTGGGAATTTGAGGCTGTCTCTTCTCAAAATAAGAAGGTGAGAGATCAACACTTGTTTCCTTCTTAACAACCTAGTGAAGCAAACAATGGTGAAGGGGATGCATTCTTTCCTCCACCACCAGCCATCTACCTATCATCAATTTCTTTGAATGGTTTTCATGGTTCATAAAACCTGTACAAACTCTCTAGGTCATATAATGTAAGAACTTCCAAAAATTTCTTTATAAACAACTAGTTTCCTGTACTAGAACCTTGCTGCTCGACCTGTTCAATTTGTATCTACAGTATCTGCCAAGTGAAAAGTGCATTTTCTTCTGTTAAGAGATGAAGCACTGCATAGTACTTTGCAGATCTCTGAAATATAAAGTGCAATGCAAGTACAAAGAATCACCATCCAGGGAAAGTGGGTTAGACAGGCATGTGATTTTGGTGATGATCCAGACATCAATTTTGTGATGATCCACATCAATTCACAGGAGAAAATCACTTTGTTTACTTTACTAATTTGGAATAAATGGCAGCTAGAAATGTCTAATGGATATTTGGAACTGAAGGTCATGTCATATATTATTGTAAAGGCATGTTTTCCAACATTTTCAATGAGGTTTGATGTATGGCTTTTTTCCTGTTTTAATATACCTATTTCTTTAATGACTACCTGAGTTAATTTACTTGATGAAAGGAAGAAATATACTCCAAGTGTTTTGATGCGCTAATACTTAATAGCATTAAACTGCCTTCAGCCTTCGTCTGTGTTGAATGTGTGACTTTATTGCTCGGTGATGCCAAGAATTTCTTGGATGTAAAACTGGCAGCCTCCCATGCAGAGAAAGATGAAAGCATACTTATCAATGGATGATGCTATAAAAACCTTACTTTTGTTGCCAGGTCTCTAATTAAATTACCTTTCATTGCCCTTTTTTTCTGGATTTATTTCTCTTCTCTAAAGCTTTATCTTGCTTCATAAGCAAGATTTAAGAACTAAATGTAGCTGTCCTTCAACTGTTCCCCAGCTAAACTCTCCTTACAATCACCACTCTTTTACAATTGCTTAAATAGAAAAAGGAAATATCATGAAATTAAATTCATGACATCATAGAGTAGGATTTTCAATGTAAAATTGCCTGGAATCTCAAAACTCTTAAAAAAATCAGACTTTGGGACAGATACAAAGGCTAAATGCAAGCGTCTAAAGTACTCTTACATGCACATATCTAAGTGACATAGGGCTAACTTGGAATTTGCCTCACAGCTTAGTCTTCAGAGCATCCATGAACATCAATACTTTAATCTTTTTAATTCTGTAGGTATTTTTAATTCTTAAGGAATACATGTCCATGTTGAAAACTTTTAAACAGAACCGACATACAGTAGCTGAAAATGACTGATGGTGGAGGTTATTTGAAGCAAATTAAATGAACATTATTATGGGAGGATAGTTTTATTGCATAATGTAATAAGAAAAATATTTTAAATTTTATTGAAAAACTGAGTAATTTCTGAGAGGCAAAAGGAAGCACCTTAAATAAGCTTACCATGGTTTCTGCTGACTTGGCAGAGAGGTTCATTTTGCTTTGTTTAGTTCAGCAGCTCCCTGCACACCACGAGGGATCTGCCATGACTGATGTTTTAATAATGTGAAGGTGGCACCTAGTGTAGGCCATTCAATGAGGGACTTCAATATCTGTTTGAATCTGCTCTAACAACTTGCTGCCATGTGGGAGGATGGCAATGTGGGCAGTATTGTCAGACTTAGGTAATGTCAAGACAAGAAATTCAGAATTATACAAAGTTTCTGGAAGGAAAAAGAATAAGGACAAGTAACAATGAGATATCAGTTCTCACAGCTCGTGTTGACTGGTTGAAGGCTAATCAAAAAGAATGATGTTCATAACTTATCGCACGTGAAATGCTAAGGTCTTTACCAAGATACTCCCATGTTGCCTTAATTGCTACATTGTGCCAGCATTTGTGGATCATTAAACAATAAGACTACTAAATTAAAAATGAGTAAAGGAAATACTAATGCCTTCATTTAATATAAAAAATATTACTTAGTCTGGACCATTAGAGTAGCTGGTTGCAAGCAGGATTTTGCACAATTCAAGTAAAAGCTGCATGTGAACTAATTTGTACTTTTTGGGATAGCCAGTCTCATTTTGGAGGGTTAAGCATTAGTGCAAATAAGTGAAATGCCTCTAAAACTTAGAGCCATTTAATCTTTTGCTATAAAATACAGAGACTTGGTGAGCATGATCCTTTACCATAAAATACCATAGTAGAGCTAACCAAGCACCATGACACCTGGTTTATTAGCTTTAAAATATAAATTAATCTGTTTTAAAACTTGGAATATATCATGGAACATACGAGAGACTGCAAATACCCAGAAGTCCCAAATACAAATCTACAACCATTCAGGCTGGTGTGTTCTTAGCCTCACTAAATCAGGGAAAATGAGTTTTACGTGCAATCCACCAGATGGGAAAATGTTCAAATACCACAAAATGTTGATCAGATTTATTTGAAAACCAAGCTGGGACCATATGCATATGAGAGGAAGTAAAATGGAATTTTCGATAAGCAGTGACTGCTGTCAACCTTGCAGCTGTATGAATTTAATACTATATAGCTGTTTCTGTCATAGACTTCCTTGATTTCAGTTACCTACTTGCCAGTTAGTATGATTAACATTGATTCAGTTTTACAAGCAATTAGATTGGAAAACATAAACTATCTTTTTACTGGCTTCTCACCAGATAGTATCACATATCTAAATTTTCGACAAGAGGTGTCTCTGAGACATATTTTTATTGCAGCACCCAGAATATTTATGCACAAGCAGACCACACAGATATCGTGGTATCTTTACAACTCTGGGATTTTTACATCCTCAAATTTCTGTAACTTACATGTATTCTACTACACTGACTTCAGTTCATCTGCTGGAATCAGAAGAGGGTATATAGGTAGTTACAGCTGCTTGATAATAGGTGTAACATTCTGTATGTTGTTGAATTAGGTAAGAAATCTGCAATGAATCTGAAACAGAGATGGAAGGGATTTGACTGCATAGTTCATTCATCTTGAAACCAATTATGTCTAAAGTGATTTCTTACACTTCTGCTCCATAGATAGTTTTCTTTATATCAAGGCATCAGATGCAATGTAGTTTTCATTTTTAGTCTTCTGCAATTTTTTAATTGTAAATTTTCAGAAGTCACTGTTGATTTTAGCTTAGGTGATTAAGCAATCATTTTCATAATGTAGTTTATAATGTCAGAAGTTTAGGTTATTAAAAAATCAAGTAATTTAAAAATATGTGTGACTGGGACCAAAATTATCAGTCACTGAGGAAAAACTGGATATCAAAAAGCATTTGTGCTCATGGAGGCAGTGCCATTTGAGTGCTCTCACAGCTTTATCTCCTCCGTGACTGAGAGAAGACAATTTATATTAGGTCCAGAGTACAAAATCACCCTCCTGAACTGTTAGAATACCAGATTTGTGTGTTTTATTAGAACTTCATCTAGCTGCTGCTCTTTTGGTGACAGCTGTTGCCAATACAGTAGGTTTTATTTTCATTTTTAGTGAGTGGGAAGTTTGTTATATTTTTAGAAGCTTCCTACATCCCTGATTTTTCCTGATTTTGTCAAATCAAGGTTATGTTGAGGCACTATACTGACCTAGATTTTTAAACACCAGCAAATTGTATCTGGTGTCTTGTTAAAAGCACAGTTCCTTGTAGGATATGTCTTCTACAATGGATACATATCAGTTATGTGCTGATTTCTGTGTGAGATTTCAATGCAAACCTCATGCAGGATCTAGACTTTTTCAGCAACAATCTTAGTCTTCAGGTAAGACTGTGTTGTACCCATTAGGAAATCCTTTGTGTTATGTGAAGTAGTTAGTAACGAAACATATTTGAAATTAAGTTCTCATCCACATCCTTCAGCAGACATTCCAGATATAGTGAAACATTTAAATTCCTCCTCCAGATAACTAATAAGGGAAGTAGGTTAGATTAATTATTTGAAACAGATACAAACAAAGAAGAAACATGAGAAAGACCAAGTAGACATGTAGAGATTTTTTAATGTTTTTTTACTTCTTACTTTTTTTCTGTTTCAATTTCTTCTAAAATTTCTCTAGATGTAAGTTCATTGGAAAAGGTTGTTAAATACCTTCAGTGTCTGTCTAACAGAGGGTGGCATGTTAATTGGTTGAAATATATTTAAACTGTCAAAATAAACTTTAAATACCACCAGGCCAGATAGAAGATATCCTGGTGTCTTACCCACTGCGGTTTGAACTGAAGTTTTCAAACAGTGACTGGAGGATGGCATGATTACTATTTATGATGAAAAATGCATGGAGTTGGTCAACACCAGAAACAAAAGAACAAAACAAAGAAAAAAGTGTCAGCTATGACGAGCAAAAAGAAAATAAAAAATTCAGATAATCTAGTGGAATAATCTAGTAAAATGTGGGACATGATAAATTTTACATTTCCTTAAAAAGGATCAGGTGTGAACCAGAAATTTAGAAATAAATGACTGTACTATGTGTCAAGATAATTGCTAGCTAAATTTCTTCTGTTGAATTGGAAGACTTAATTATTCACATTTATCCCTCCCACGGTTGAGAAATCACTTCTCAACTCTCTCTCCCCTGCTTAATTTCCTTGCTTTCACACAGAAGGTGTGATGGGACAGGTTTTTTCCCTCTCTTTCAGTTACAGAAACGAGGACAGCTCCTAATCCACTGTCCTCTCTCAGCAGACCAGTGATCTACATCAGCGTACAGAAATGTGCCCTTGAAATCTAAAATGAGAAGATTTCTGTCTTTCTCAGCCCATGCTGGCAGCCTTGCCAAACAGCTTTACAGCAAGAATTGACCAACTCTGCACGTTTTCATTGATTCACATCACTCTCCATGCAGCCCCTGATTTAGATACCACTCCATTAATGATAATAACCTGACTGGCCATTCACTTTTAAGGAGATTTGACTCCAAGGCACAACAAAATCTCTGCTCTAAAACTAGAAGAGTTTCAAGGTGATTAACTTCCTTGTAGGATCCCAGATGCTTTCAGATGTATGCTGTTGAGTTATCACAGAGTATTTGAGGTTCTTGGGAAAGCTTTGCTTTATTTGGTGTCAATTTCTCACTGCCTGATCATAACTAAGACTTTTGGCTACTAAGAGAGTCAACTTCTTAGAAGTATATTTCATTTTACAGGAAGCACACAAACCATGGGTAGAATAACCTACATTTTGGGTTTTCAGAGAATTTACCCTGTCATGACTTATTCATAAAATTTTCTCTCCAGGATTAGCATATTTTTGTGCATTTTTAAAATGAATTTAAAAATTCCTAAGTAATGTTTATGAGGGATTATTATTTAGAATTAACTTTAAATTAAAATATGTTTACAAGAGATAAAAAATTGCAAGGCCTACCTTGAATTTTCAAAATGCCTTTCCCTTAGGACTGTTTTTATATCTTTTTATTGAGATGTATTTCAAAGTTCTTGGGAACACCATCTCTGTTCTCTTTTTTCAAAAAGCATTTTTTTTAACCACAGAAGGCATGAAGCAGTAACCACAGCAGCGGACTTGGCAAAACCAATGGATGTGATCTATTTGGACTTCTGTAACGGGTAGAAAAGATGACCTTGGGAACTTGTAACCTTTCAGCCTCACCTCGGTGCCTTGGAATATCATGGAACAGATCCCCTAAGAAGCTATGCTAAAGCACATAGAGAACAGGGAGGTGATTAGAGGTAGCCAGCAGAGCTTCACCAGGGGCAAATCTTGCCTGACTTACCTAGTGACTTTCTATGAGTGGACATGGGAAAAGCAATAGTTGTAATCTAGCTAGACTTCTGTAAAACCTTTGACACAGTCCACCACAACATCCTTCTCTTGAAATGGGAGAGATACGGATTTGATGGGTGGACTGTTAGATGGATAAGGAATTGGTTGGATGGTCGCATTCAGAGAGTTGTGGTCAACAGCTCGATGTCCAGATGGAGATCCACGACAAGTGGTGTCCCTCGGGGGTCTGTACTGGGACCAGTGCTGTTTAATATTTTTATCAATGATATAGACAGCCAGATTGACTTCATCCTCAGCAAGTTTGCAGATGACACCAAGCTGAGTGGTACGGTTGTCATACTAGGAGGATGGGATGTCATTGAGAGGGACCTGTACAATCTGGAGACGTGTGCTCGTGAGAACCCTGTGAGGTTCAACAAAACCAGGTGCAAACTCCTACACCTGGGCTGGGGCAATCCCTGATTTCAGTACATGATTGGGGGATTACATGATTGAGAGCAGACCTGTGGTGAATGATTTAGGGTGCTAGTCAGTGAGAAGTTTGATATAAGCCATCAATGCATGCTTGGAGCCCAGAAGGTAAAACGTATCCTGGGCTGCATCAAAAGAAGCATGGACAGCAGGTCTAAAGAGGTGATTCTGCCCCTCTATTCCACTCTTGTGAGACCTCACCTGGAGTATTCTGTCCATTTCTGGAATCCTCAGCAAAAGAAGAATATGGAGCTGTTGGAACAGGTCCAGAGGAGGGCTACAAGGATGATCAGAGGGCTGAAACACCTCCCATATGAGGGCAGGCTGAGAGTGTAGTTGTAGTAGCTCAGCTTGGAGAAGAGAATGCTCTGAGGAGAACTTATAGCAACCTTCCAGTACCTGAAAGGGGTTACAAGAAAGCTGGGGAGGGATTTTTAAGAAGTCATGTAGTGATAGGACTAGGGGCAATGGCTATGAGGTGGTGAAGAGCAGATTTAGACTAGACACAAGGAAGAATTTCTTCATCGTGAGAGTGGTGAGGCACTGGAAAAGGTTGCCCAGGGAAGTTGTGGCTGCCTCATGCCTGGAAGTGTTCAAGGCCAGGTTGGATGGGGCTTTGAACAGCCTGACCTAGTGGCAGATGTCCCTGTCCATGGCAGGGGGGTTGGAAGTATACAATCTTTAAGGTCCTTTCCAACCAAAACTATTCTATGATTGCTTGATTCTATGATTCTATGAATGTTTCAATGACATAATATGTGCATTAATTCAGCCTAAGAACAAACTGTGCTGATGGTAGTCTACACTCATGGACTCAATGCAGAGGGATGATTATGTAAACTTTAAAGGCATATTCTTCCAAAGTGGGAAGATCAGCGTGGGGAGGGATGGTTTGTTTAATATTTGAGTGGGCAGGAGAATTTGAATTTCTCTCTGATATGTTTTCTTTCCCCACCAGATTTAAGCCAGGTTTCCATACTGACTGTTACCTGCTTGGCTTTTAGCATCCCCTTGAGATTTCCTTTAGCGTGTAGTCTGGTTATAAATACTAAGATAACTGTAAAATATGAGCCTTTGAATATGGCATCTGCAGTTTCTTCAGTTTAATTCTACTTTACATTAGACATTTGGGGCAAAGCATGGAAAGCAAATTTGTTACAGTGTATGTGAAACAGAAGAAGAGATAAGCACAAGAACCTAGTAGCCTAGATTATGTTCTGACTACTTGTTCTGTCACCATTAAATAAAGAGGAGGAACACACTGTCATTCTTCAGGCAGAAGTTAATACAGCATGTGATGTGGACTTATTGGTATGGTAGCGTATGTGAAACCTTGATGAGATTTTTTGGAAGGACGCAGACATATGAGGCTCTCATCGTACTGCCAGAAACCAGAGATATTGAGGCATTATTTTTGCTTTTTTTACTTTTTCCTGTAAAGTCAATCCTCCTGAGATTACTGTTCCATCTGGTCATACGTCTGCCTCATTCCATGGCTCTGCACTAAGTCAGCTGTTGGCAACTCTAACATGACAAAAACCCTCTTAAGTCTTCAAAGGCCCAAACTGGCCTTCTGGTACACATAAAAAAGCAGATTAGTGGCAGTACCGGCTTCTGTTTTCCAAAGAGGAAAATAGGTTGACAACAAAGCTGATTCACATCTGCCTTTAGAGATTTGGAAAGTCTTTACCTTATTAATCACCATTTCAAGTCTCTGAAATCCCAAGCTGAAAGACTGATTAGATATTACCATGATTGTGCTGTTTGATCTAATTTAGATTTATGACTACGTCAGTTTAAGGAATAAATCTCTCATATCAGACACAGAAGTATTCATTTAGCTTTTCCTATGGAATACAATGTTTCATTCACTGGCAAAATTCCCAGACCTTCAATATGATGGGAATAAATTATGTACATTTATGTGGCACTTTTGTGAATTCTTAATTAGGGAATGTAACCGTGATGTGAAAAGAAGCATTTTATGCACTGAGAAAAAGAATAAATCCATTAGCCCCTATAAACTGCAATATTTAACAAGAATGATAGATTTATATTGCTTTTAATTTTCTTCCAATGTGTTAAAAAGCCCTTTAACCTATGAGTATTGATTAGAAACAAAGAGCGACTAAATTCTGCTTGCTTTAGGGTGAATTTTTCATTTTTACAGTTTTACTGTGGTATACCTGAACTTGTTCAAACAAACAAGCAAACAAAACCTATAAAAAGCCACCATAATTAAGCATTTCTTTACGGTAGCAGAGTGACATAGTTCAGGTCAGTGCAAAGGTTAAATGTTTTGTGGCCTTCTACAATTCTGATTTCAATACACAGAAAACTAATTTACTCAATGCTTCCTGTAGTTCTCATGAGTGTTTAAGAAACAATAATAAGAAATTCACCCTATTCTGCTATTACTACTTAATTCTCTTAAAATTCCTGTTATACTTACCATCACAAAAAGAAAAAAAAGTGTCTTTTAGTTGCAGCTCATTGAAAGCATCAGGTCTTAAGTATGGAAAAATTAAATACCCAGTAGGCAGCTGTAATTTTAATGCATCTTAGCTGGAGCACATTTTGACAGAACTTTTGGCAGCAGACATATGTGCATCCTTATATGCACTTACAATATAAAGGAGATATAACAGTATATTGAGATCAAGGAGAATTGAATTTATTTGTTATCAGGATACTGCTGAAAACATGAAAGCACTAGGTTCCTATATACTGAAAATCAGAAAAAAATAGCTATTCCTTTTTAAAGGGTCATGTCACTGCTGCATTGTGGCCCCTTTTCATGGTCAACCCAAGGTGCCACATGACTGAACCTGAGAGCTTGAACACATCAAGAAAAATCTGGGCTGAGACCTGCCATGCAAATGCATAAAGACTAAATAAACCTATCACATGGGTAGGTATGAATGAAAAATATTAAAGTGGAAAGTTACTACATTGTGACCGAGCTGTTACCAGTTAGTGCCATTTCATTGCGTGGCTGCTGCATGTCTCTGTTGAGTGAGAGTCATAAGGGAAGATATGGATGAGGTTATAAATTTCTTCTGGGGATTAATCCCTTGATCTGCAAGGCAAGAGTCAAACCTGGAATCTAAATCTCTCAGCCAACACATGTGCATTAAACCTTAGATTACATTGGAAGACTCTTCCCAACCCCCTCCCACCACAGATCAGATTCTCCATCTCAGCCCTAGCTGTAAAGCTTGACTGAACTACAGGCTACAGACTACTTTCTTCAGAGGCTAAAAATTCCTATGATGAGAACCTGAATATTAGTCTTGGCTTGCCTAAGAACAGACCCACTATGGTGACAGGTAGGAAAATTTTATTTTTTCCAACCTTAACTCAGACACTCGGTAGACTCACAGCCAAGGCACTGCAGGCCTTCACCACTAAAACTCCTCAATGCAGAGTTTTCATATCCATTGATTTCCCTTGATGGTCTGTTTCCAGCTCTAATCCATCTTTTGTCCTGGGCTTCCTCTTTCTCTGGAGTCTAATTCTACTGAAATCCATGGGCAGAGGACTATTAAGGTGTCAAATTTTGAAAAAGAGATAAACTGACCACTACTTCATAGAGGATTTCCTAACTTCCATCTTCCCCTTACATCCTCATCTTAAGTTATGGCATATGTTTGTTATTCAAGACTGAGATTATTCAGTTAAGAATATAAATATACTATATAGCTACAGTTTGTTTAGGTATTTGTTAATACCTATATATACATGGAAACTTGCTAATGATAAAAATTTTCTAGATATTGCACTGCATCTTATTGCTAACATAGGTCATTGTATATCATTATGAATATGGAACAAAAAGAAATATTTTTCAAAATGTAAATGGTGGAGATGAAGCTCACTGTCGCCAAGTTAAAAGCAACCTTTGCTGCCTGATATTTCAGAGTTTCAACGTGCAGGACTGTTGCTAAATGGCAAAAAAAGTAAGAAGTTTGGAAAAGATGTGTGAAGAAAATATTAACAGTAGTGCATGTAAAAATTTACTTTGTCTTTTAAAGTTCCCTTTATATTTTTAATTATCCTAAAATTAATGCAGTGAAGGTGAATGATCACAAAAGTATAAGGGGAGAAGTATGCGCAATTCAATACTATTTATAAAAATTATAGGGAAATATGGGCTGCAACACCTTCAAGGAGAATGAAGAAAAGTTTTACAAAAATGGGGATTTAGACTGAAGTATTATAAATGTCTATGAGGTGTAAATGTCAAATCAAAGCATGGATTTGTTTAAAGAATAACAGAAAAGAGCATAAATAAGTGATAGAAGGGATATAAGTGAAAAGCCAAGTAATAGAGCAGAAGTAAAATTAGGCTGAACATTCAAAGATCTATAAATAAAACCCCAAACCCATAGTGCTGTAAATGAGGCAGTGAAACCTGTTCCTTAAGTTTGAAATTAGATGAAAGTTTGGAAGTTGAACGATAGGAACCTCTCATAGAGGTGGTTGGGCTACACCAAGATTACTGTTCTCTTAGAGTTTTGAAACTAAAAGCTCTTTTAGGAAATCTAAAGCAAAATTAAAACCCAGAATAAAAGAGAAATGGTAAAAAGAAGGGAAAGCCCAAGCTAATGTTCATACATGACTGCAAACTCACATGTGTTCAACGAGGTACCATGTAGCAGCAGATACACAGAAAGCAAAACAAACTGTGCTTCAGCTTTCCACTACATTGATGGGATAGATGTACATTATACTAACACAGAAATTTTATTTATTGGGAAAGTGTGCTCTTTGTGAGGTAAATACATGCTGGACTTGCTTTTTAGCATTGCACTGTGATATTTCAGTTTGTGCTGTGCTTGGTCATGAGGGGTGATTCATACCGTCCACTGAGAGAGATGCCCTCACTTGGATAACATAAAGCCTGTTCCCTCCCCTTCATACCTATTTCTTGAATCCATGTTACAAAGACATAAATCTTCTCAAAGTTGGTACACTTGCACAAACATGTGACCAATGGCTAAATTCTTAGAATTCCAAACAACTTCTCATTGTTGCGTTCTTTTCTTCCCCTTTCCATATATTTTCTTTCAAAAATGCCATACAAATTAAATTTCTGTTTTGATTTTTAGGTAAAGGGAACAAATATGAATGCTATTTAGAGACTAGATGCAGCTTTGCAAGCTAAATAGTCACAACAGTGAAAATATTGCAACAGTATACCAGAACACATTAGGGTGATATTTAGGAACTTTGTGACTCATGTAATAAGAACCAAAAAAACCCCCTCAAAACAACCATAATATGACTGCTTCAATATTTGTCTTTCTGGTGCTGAAAACTATGTTAAATATTTGAAAGAAGTGTGAAGAACTGGATGAAATATTTTCCTTTTGGAAATCGGCTTACATGTGCCGAACTTTTAGAGGCATGAGTTTTTATTTGTTTTAGGTCACAGAGCTCAGCTGTGGTTGCTGCTTCTGCAAACAGAAGTGGAGCAGAGCTGAGAAGGGCAAATAAATGCCACAAGCTACCTTATGTTGGAGTCCCTCAACACAACTTTCACTTATGGATGATGAGTTAGGTCTCACAGCTTATAAATTGCTCTTCTCTGTGCATGTATCACAAGTGCTTTGATTCAGACATTTTGTGCAATGCTGTAGGTAAGAGCTGTCCCAGTTTGTATGAGCTGCCCGTGTCTGTTGGGGTTCTTTCTAGGTCACGAATCCTGTGGGACCACTCTGTAAGATAACACTGGTCAGAAACCAAGATATGTGGCAGATAGTGGAATACAGGCTAACCCCTTAAAAATCTAAAATGTACATGCACAAATAATTTATTGCAGTAATTTGGATATCAGGCTGTGTGGAAATAATTGGGCTAAGTGATCTGCTGATTCTCTTGCATGTTAAGAACATCTGATTAATTTCTAAAACATGTTTAAATATCATTCACTACTGTGAACTCCACATTTTAAAAGTGAGCAATCATTGAGAAACAAATTCATATTGACTTTGATTTAAACATAGAATATAAGTTTGGTAGTCTTGAAAAATTTGCAAAAGTTATTTAATGATTAAATACCAAATGTTTACTGCTGTTTTTAATTTGTGCTTTATTGTTTTTCTTGATGCTTTAATGTCTGTAAACTTTAGCATACCCTGTAATTTTGTTCTAATTGTAAAATGTCAACAACATATTTATTAAAGATGTAAACCTAAACAAGCTGAATTCTAAGAGGTTTGGCTTTTAATGAAATGTATATTAAAACAATACTAGAAATATATACTCATGTTTTCTGATATGAATTATCCTCTTTGCTTTCCAAGAAATAAAAATAAAAGTAATCCTTTTCTACTGCTGTTGCTGTTTAGCTTACTATAATGCTACACCTAATACACAAGATGCTGTAGAAGAATCAGTACAAAATATCAATCTCAGTGTTAGATGACACTACTGACTGTGAAACCTGGTATGTAAGATTATGTCCATCCTATTGTTCTTAGAATTTCACATCTAGTACTTGATCAAATGATATTAAAATTTAATTTCCATTTTTCTATTTTATTCATGTTGTGCTTCATAGAAGGACCAAGTTCTTTTCCCCTTGAACTCTCTAACATTTTGTCATTGACATCAAGGAGGGGTAACTAACCATGTGCATGGAAGAAATGTACATAATTGAAGAGAAGTAAACATAACTGAAGCCATATAAATTGCTTCTAAAATTTATGAACTCAAAAAGATAATGAGATCTTTGTTATGCTTTGACCATGCTATTAATAAAATGTTCTAATTCATTCCTACCTAAAACCTGTCCAGATAAAATAAAACGTTGAAGTTAATCATCAATCTATTTGGTTCATTATTTTAATTACCACTGAATTAACACTCATGCTCCCATATTTCTTTGCAGCAGATAATTTGCCAGCTAGAAATGTGAAATCTCAGGTGATGTCGTACTACAAATGTCTTCAAAGTTATCTGGTAAAATCTGGCACATTTCAGAGTTTGTAGTTTCCCAGGACTTGGAACTTTGATGCACTGCAGCAGTCATTAGGAATGGGAAGGGTTGTTTTGTTGCTCTGAGAATTTTTTCAGGTTCAGATGGAGCAGAAAGGTTAGTGCAATATCAGTTCAATGCTTCAGCGGTCTGCAACAAATCTCCAGTCTTGCCCTTATCACAGACGATGAATTTAATTTTTGAAAAGTTGAGTACTTTCTTTTACTTTCCAAGGTTGCAGAAGCAACCAAATATACACAAAATGGTAATTCAGATAGTAGCAATCTCCTTGGTCTTACATGAAAATTGCCATAATATAGAATCAGGTACAGAATAATTCTCAGATTGTCCCACTAGAAAGTTTATGATCAAGTTACGTTTCTTTGATTTTAATGGTTGAAACTTTGTCAATATACATTTCTGTGTATTTTCTGGGCTATAGTAGCCTACTGTAAGTAGCTATCATTAAATGAGAAATTGACATATGAATATAAAGCACCAGTTGTGAAACTGGACAGGAATACCTGGTCCTTTTTAATTCGAATCTTCGTCCAATAATTGTAAATTATTTTTCTCTCTTCATTTGCTAGTATTGTTTTTACTCATTTTACTTCTATGCAAGTTTTTCACTTTACAACAGCGGATACCAATGAGGAAGACTTTCAGAACGCTTATTTTCATTTTGCCAGAAATTCCAGCATGAAAATGAACAGCTAATGGTCAAAAATAACTAAATAAAAAAAAAACAGAACCAGAATCTGATACCTGGAAAAAGCATTTCCATAGCATTCTTTACTGTATGCGAGGGAGTAAACCCACTCACACAGATCAGTACAAAAAACACCACTACCCTCCCCCCCAAATTAAAAACAAAACCTAAGGGGGGCACAGATTTATTTTATTTTATTTTAACTGATATTAAAGTCAGGTTATAAACCATAGCTGCTGACTGCCTGCTGTCTGTTCTACTGCCTTCAGTCAGATTGCAGGTAAGTCATACCTCCAAACTGAAAACTGGGCAAGAAATAAGCTTTCAGAATTGCTAGTATTTAACGTATTTTAGGGAAGGTATTATTTCAAAATTATTTCAGGTTGTAGGCAAACAAAATGTATCAAACATTTTAATTACTTGTCTTTTAATGCTGAAGTAGGTTGATGAAATATGAAATTGTTTGGTTGCTGCATTTTAATTAAAAGATACATCAATAGAGCGACTCATTAAAAATCAATAAATGATTAATTCTAGTATATCAAATTTAGTTTTGAGGTTCACTTTTATTTGATTGAGGCATCAAAATCCACAAATCACTGGATGTAAACAAATATATGAATATATAATGAATTGCTAGAAAACTGTATACATGCTGGATTTTCCTGCATTTGTTAAATATTTTCACCCAGATCTGGTTCTGGCTATAACTTTCATTCCCAAGGGACTGAATTTTCAAAATCTCTTAAATATCCAACGGCAATATATATTTTAAAGTGGATTTGCATTTAGTGTTCAGGAGTGACTTTAAGTACAATGCAAATCACAGAAGTATTTTACTATTCCCAATGCTTCTCTGAAAGGAAATCAACAGAATGTTGTAAGCTTTGTGAAGAGTTTTGTATTTGTTTAAATGTCAGCAATAAGTAGGTGATTACAAGAGGATTCTATTAGTTTTAAGGTCATATCAAAGTGTTATGTGCAATTGAAAAAGGTAGAAAAATCTATAGAGCTTTTGTATGATTAATCTAGACCAATTAAAGAGCATTTAACATCCTACCAACAACATGCAAGTTTCTAGCAACACAATGGTTTGAGCACACCTCTGAAATTAATGTGCTTTAAACAAGAAGGCAGGTTTGGAGCTGCTTTTTAATGCATATAAGCTACATTAATGCCAATGAAACTATGACAAAGGTACAGAAACTAATGATCTCCCTGGGCTGTATAAAGACATGCTCATCTAAGTTCTCCCCTGATCAGGAATTAAAACTGTAATTGAAGATTTGCTATCCAAGGAATTCTTGACTTGTTTAGCTTCTCACTGCTTTGAGTGATACCCAGCCTTGGTTATGTACTAAAATGTCTGGTCAAAAATTAACAACAGACTTCATTTGCATAACTCTGCCTACTAGAATATAGAATCATAGAATCATAGAATCACCAGGTTGGAAGAGGCCCATCCAATCATCGAGTCCAACCATTCCTATCAAACACTAAACCATGTCCCTCAGGACCTCGTCTACCCAATATAATGCAAAACAAATTATTTTGACTGATATAAGAAAGAAGTATCTGCTTGGATGTAATGCTTAATTCTATGTAATATTAGCCATGGCTAAAAAGATAAGAATTCTTTTATTTCCAATAACACTGACAACACTGTAGGTTTTTTTTAACTTCAGAAAACTTTAACAGAGAAGGAATAATTTCAGTGTTGCCATAGAAGAAAATAGATGACGGGAATGTTCTTTACTGCATTGTACATTGAGTTCTATGAGGTGTGATGATCTATCATGAAATCTTTGGACTAGATTTTGGAATTGTGTTATTGATGGTAAATCAATAAAACTCCAAAACATTCAATTGACTAAGCAATCGATATTTTACAAAATTTCAGACATATGTTTGTAACAACTGCTATTGTTCTTCCATAATATTAAAAATGTTGGATACTGATAACAAACTAGAACAAAAAAAAACTTCATAAGTAGACATAAATACTGAAGAGCAACATAAGAGGTGTTCTCTCATTATGTAGCATCACAAAATATGAGATCCAGAGAGTTAATATGAACAAAGAAAATGGAGAGAAAAAATATCAGATACAACTCAACTAAAAAAAACCTCAGCAATGCAAGAAAATACATCTTTTTCTTTGATTATGGACCAGATAAGATGAAGAGGAAGAAGGAGTTGATACCATCAACTGCAGACAATTCCACAATATGCTAAAATATACTTGGAGTGAGAAAAATGGCACATTATACTAAAAAAACTTCAATGAAGAATGTGAATTTGGTTTAATCAAAGCACATCTTAAGCAGCTTAATTTAATGTAAAAGGATTAGTTTGCAAATAATCTTAAAAATAAAACTTCTTTCCTTGAAGACTTCTTAAGTTTTGCTGATGTATGCTAATGATAAATAGAGGACAAAGTTGGCCTGGCAATTTGAAGTTATGTCCTTAAATAAAATTCAGTTTTGCATTTGAACTTGCCTTCAAAGCTGTGGATTTCCTAGCTGAAAGAGTATATTCTGTATTAAAAAAATTAGTTTAGAAAACTAGCCAAAAATACTTGAGATAAATATTCAAATGAAAAACAAATACCTACAGGCTTAGAGATGGAAAGATAGTACATAACACTATAAATGCAATCTGTCATTATGGTGATTGATTATGGTGGTTTTTGAATTAGGAAAATACCTGAACAAAAAACTAAATTAATTTATAACTATTCAAATTCATGCAGGTTTTCAGGAAGATGAGTTTGGATATTTAGTAAGAATTTTAATATAGAGGGAAGGTGAGATATGTAATCTGAACTGATTTGCTGTTAATAAATAATGTCTGATACTTAATCAGGAAATAACAATTTGAAAAGAAAAAGAAAAGCTATATTTTTAAAATTACACACAAAAAATCCCTAAACATTTTGTTATTTATTCTTGAGGAACATAGAAAATAATGGGGGGTAATCTAATTGATATCACAGAAGTAATGTAAGCTTACCAATTCGCTATCGTTTTAGTTTTAGCTATCTTAGAATTCTGCAATACCATCAAGCACTGAATTAAAAATGCGTAAAAAAAAGTGAATTTAGTAGCTCTGTTTTCCTAAACCATGTAGACAACTTCTTCCATACTGAAGCACAAGTAAAAACATGTCTTTTGTTGTGGTTTTTTTGTGGCAGCCAAGTAACCTGGACTATATAAAGGATTAGCAACATTCTATTTTCTCTTTCCTGTAAATCTCATTGGCTTCTCCACAAGTATTCACCAAGACAGAGATGTGATCAAAACAATATTTGCCTGTTGAGAACAATTAATTAAAATCTGATAGATAATTAATGTTGGTATTCATATTAATCAGTTGCTGTTCCTTTTTTAAAATATAATGTTAAAGCTGGAAAGAAGGTATTGAAAAGCTATATGAACCCAACTTAGAGCAAAATACATTTTTATATTGCAGGGCATATGAAATAATTTTTCTGTTCAATAATATCAAATTGATAAGATGTAATTTCATTTTTTAAAAAACGGGTCCTGGACATGAATATTCAATCATATCTTCTTTGTACATAAAGACAATTTTCACTTCTTCCCCACCACCTTCCACATCTATAAAACTACAGAAGTCATAATCGCATAAACTCTGGCTGGTGAAATTTCCTTTTGTGTAGAAAATGCAGAGATTTCACAATATTTATAACCCCATCAGTAATAGTTTTTAAATATAAAAAATGCCTAGTGAAGCAAACAAGCATGCAAAGAGATTTCTGAATGTTTCTTTATTGGTTAGCTATATTGAATATCCTACCAACACTTAACTTTCACCAGCAGCTGCCTAAATACCTTTGAATGTCTGTCCTAATTCCTTTACAGACTGAATTATTATCATGGAATCTAACTGAAAACTAATGTATATCTCTGGTGGTGACCGTTCCCACAGACGTTATTTTAATTTAAATTGATGACATGAAAATCATTAATTAATAATCAAACAATAGTTGTTATTTTTCCAAATTTCAGAAGTCAGACATCAGCACCATGTGTGTTTAAACTGCGTTGACTTTAACAATTTCCCTTCTCTCTTAAAGCTATTCTGAATATGTGTGAGTAGTGCTTACTTTGTCAAGGAATAGGTTGCTATCCACTGCTGATACTACATCATTTTCAACAAGTTTTTTCTTGGCTAAACTTTTTGACATCAGTACCGTATGTGTTGTGCAAAGATGCTTGGGGGTCAAGAGTACAGGCTTGCAAAGTCATCCTAAGTAAAAAAAAAAAAAAAAAGAAAATGTAGAAAGCAATTCTCTATCTTGCTAGGGAATATTTGCACGGCTAACTTGTATTTACCACTAAATCAGCTTCTGTAATGCTTGTTCCAATGACTCAATGTATCATTTGGACAGAGGTCCCAGTAGTACGCTGAATACACTCAGCTCCTCAATAAGACTTTCTTCTGAAATTTACTGTTCATCCAGCTAGCGCTGTAACAAATTGCCAGCAGTGAGACCAGCATGTGTTACAGGAAGTTGAGCTAGTTTTCAGACCCTGCATCATGAATGATATTCGTAAAGTGTGTTGAGGTCAAATGCCTTTCTTAAAAACATATTTGAAAATGCTTGTGATGACACAGTCTTTAAGACATAGCTATACCCCTGTGCACTTAAAGGTAGGTAGCATGTTAGCAAGACAGGAACAGAAGTGTCAAGGTAAGTGCTACAATATAAAATAGCTGTTAAAACAAGAACAGAAAGTCTTTACTGTTCACTGTGTTTAGTATAAATCTGGTGTGATGCTCATATTGGTGCTCTGATAAAGTTTGTCTAAATCTCTTAACATTAAGCGAGACTTTTTTAAATTTATGAAGAAATAAGGGATACTATTGTTGTTAATCACCCTTTCTGTTTTTACTGGAGACAGATTAATTTGTAAACCAGATTATTATGTAATATTTCTGTAGATGGCACCATAGAAAGGTAGTCTCATAAAGGTCTGACACAATATGCAAACCCAGAAATATCAAGTAGGTGGTCCTCACAAGTGTCTGAACCTCTTCACTTACATAAATGAGAACTTGTTAGGCACTTGCGGCTGGTGGTGTGCTCTTCCTCTTACATATAACATCTCTTGTATCTAGGAAGTGTTTACTGAGCACTTTTTGCTGCATCTCTGTTTTCTTTTGTTAAATTTCATATCTATATCTGCCAATATGGTACATTAGTTTTTACTCTTTTTTTTTTGCTTTAAGAAAAATTAAGGATTTGATCCATCCTTCCTCATCCAACATTAACTAAAATCAAAGGAAAATCTCCTCATATTTTAAGAATAAATAAATCAAGCCCATATTGTTCAAAAGTCATGTTTCATTCATATGTAAAAAACAGGCGGAAAAGACAACAGTAACATAAGAAGTAATAGGTAGTATGTCACTTGAGCATTTTTGTTACTGTCAAAATTCGGAATTTATTACAATTTCTTCAAAGATAATTTTAGCAAGCATTGTAAGTCCTACAAAAGAAATACTGAATGGTGTGTTTCCACTAACTAGATTATGAGCAAATACCTCAAAATACCTTGCTTTTGTCAGTAAGTGTCAAGTTTTTTTCTCCTTTGTGAAGTATTGCATGCAAGTATACCACAGAGGAATTAAACGCTGCAACATCTATAGGAAAGTTATAAGTTACGAGAAAACATTCTTCTAGCCACACATGAAAACAAAAACTATATTGTTCTGTTCTTAATGTGGAATAGCTGTGTAGTTCAGTTTCACACTAGAGAGGTGTACAGTGCAACAGTTGGCAATATGATACATTTATTCTATCAGAGGCAAATTCAACTCTCTTGGAGGCTCCATATAACCTTTTAGCAGTTTACAGGCATAGTGTGCACAAATAACTACTTTCTGCTTCAAGTGCACTGTTGGTACCAGTGATGTTAGAGGAAAAACTCCTTTTGGAAGATAAATACTGGTGTATCTATTTTGTTCTTTATAATCCAAAAAATGTTTTGTTCTGTCAGTATTCCATACTGACTGAAAAGGTACATGGTTGTGACAAATAAAGAAGCTGCTGAGTGTGACTTATTGGCTACCAGCCCTGTGCAATCACCTGTTAGTGTGACCAGACTTCTGTGTGTTGATCCAGTTTATATCAGCTAAGAAATCATTGCAAAATTTAGCCAGTATAATAAGATTTAAGTTCTAGAGACACAAATTAATTTGCCATTGTTACATTGTATGTATGTGATATTTCTTATTTTTAAATATTTTTATAATCCAAAAAAACCAGAGTTTTATGGTGAGGCTAGCATTTGTGGAGAAACGGTGTAACATTGATTCTTAGACCTGTTCATATGTCATTAGGCAGCTTGAGTGGCCTTTGTGAAGTGTGATAAGATGCAGTAAGCAATTACATACTATTATAAAATGACCAGCTCAAACAGCATTGCAGCCAGAATCTGGTATTAAGCGTGTCTTGCACCCGTTCTCCTTTTGACAACTGTATTTTTTTAGATAATGATGATTTAGCAATTGGTCTTTGACCTTTGTTCTTATTTTAACCATATGAAAACTCATAAGGATTTCTTTTATTTCATAGGAATGCAGAATAGCAGGAGCCATCACAACTAACTAACGTGTAATTGTGATTTTGTAAGGAATGCATTCATTAGGAAACCAATATTTCCTTATTTTCTTCTGTGAACCTTGAAGTATCACAGTCATCAAATAATTTCTGTAAGGTTTTCATGTCTTTTTGATGCTTTGCGGATTCAGATTCTGTAAAACACTCCATCATTCTTTCACTGACCTCCAGAAATTTAAAATTTTATTTGTAAGTCTCCTTTTCAAGTAGCAATTTGTCCCTGTCTACTCTGTGTTATAAAAGCTGACATTATCAGTGCCTAAGTTTGGATGATTGCAGGCAATAACTGTTTCATACTAAAGTTTGAAAGCAAAGATGCCTTTAGATCTCACACGTGACCAGGGATAAGGTATTTTTTAGTGAGGATTTGCATTAATAAAAATTAAGGATTTAGGATTTCACTTCAAAGGGAAATGTCAATGAAAGCATATCCTCTCTTAGTTGCATTGGTAGCAGAATATTAACATCACTAATGTAAAAGTTTATATAGCTAGAGGCTGCAGTTTTCGTCTTTCAGTAGAGAAAAAAATAATTCTTAGACCACATCAGAAGACTCCAGCACTTAAAATACAGAGATAAAGAAATGAGGAGTGCCTTTTCAGGAGAAGTAAGCATGCAGAACACACTCATTTTCAAATTGGAATATCTATTATTAAAAAGGTTCATTTTGAATGTATGAATTCTAGATAGGCATTGACATAGAAATAAATATATTAGTCATTATGTGCTAACTTTTGCAAGATTTACTGGTGCTAAGTATTATTTTGTGCTATGAATGCAGTCACTGATTTCAGCAAAACAACTCTACAGTGTAAGTTCCTGCTTGAGGGACAGAAAAATCTGTGTGATGTATAACTTATCAAATACAATTACACAGTAAAACAGATTATTTCACTGATACTAGTCCAAATGAACATCTACTTCGCAAACAGTTACTGAAGGGATTTTTTAATGCAGAAAGTTCTTTTTAGTTGAAAGGAGGAAAAATGGATCATCATTGTTTTGGAACAAAGCACATGAAGATGTGTATATTTGTTATGTTACTGTCTCAAATCATTAAGGAATTTTAATATTTTTTTATTATTATAAGCAATATAAGTAAATGTTAATAATATACATTTCCTCAATGGAAAGTTCCTCTTAACTTAACCAGGAATACTTGCAATTTAGCCTTCAATACAATCTCAGGTTACTAGCTGCTAACTTTTGACAAGTTTCAGTATTCAGTGAATGCACCAGGTGACATTTGTATACTAATGAGTGAGGTTAATGTTGTAAGCACAACAGGAGGATATTGTTTAATTGTTTATTTGGTTTTGTTTAAGCTGAGGGAAAAAACACATGGTCTAGGAATCCAAAAAGTGGCTTTTTCTAAAGTACTATAAAACTGTTGCTCACTTACTCTAGATTCACATACATTATCACTCTGCATTATCAGTTTCATTATCAGACTGCATCAAGCAGGCAATGACATCACTTTCTCTTGGACTCCCATAAAAATTATTAAAATGTATCCTGAATACAGAAATCATTAATGATTGTTCAGTTTCCCTAGCAAAGAAAGAGTAGCTTTTTTTACAACAGACCTTCTTACAGCAGGAGTCTTGAGAGACAATTGAAGGCACTTTTCATGATAAATACAGACCTTTTTACATGATTCCTGTAGTGTAATTAAGAGTATTTTAAAATGAATTTTTAGTGAATAAACAATAGTAATAATGAAGACAAGCATGATTGAGCTGCTGCTGTGCTTTTATAGTATGTGATGGATTCTGTGTATGTATGGATTTGACTGTGATTAAAGGTTATATGAAGAAGAAATAGTATTAAATGAGATGTAAGCTGTAAGTTGATGAGCTATACCACTGACCTGTAGAAAACATCATATTCCAAAAGACTTCATAAGTGAGGTTTTCTAGCATTTTAAGTGGTTCTAAAGAATCACTCCTACAGTTATAGTTTAATGATGCCGTTGCCTGATTGCATCATTTTCCTTTACAGGATCTAATAGCAAGGACCCCAAAAAGAATAGAGAATTCTACAGAGTACTTTTAGAATTCAGTTACTTGTGTCCAAAATTAGGATTAAAAGGCCTTGCCCAACAATCATTGAGAAAGATAAACATTTTATTTCATTTTTATCACTGAAGTATCCCAAGCCTCTATGGTCTTCTGGTTAATCTTCCAGAATTATTCTCGTATTAAGTAGTTGAAGCATTAACTCATGCAGAAAGTATGTCAGAATCTAAATATTCCTGCAAACAAGTGCAGAAAAATGAGGATACATTTGTGATTTGTTAACATTTTCTATGTAGTGATTTAATTACTCATTTGATTATTAGGAAGATCTGATTCAGATTTGGTTTAATAATTAGAGAATTCATGCAATATACAAACAGGAGTGAAGAGAGTGACCGACACTCAAGACTCACCGCTACTAGAAAAGTTTCTTAAAAGCATGATAAAGATTCAGAGTCTCTTTGGTTGTTAGGTTTTATTTATTTATTTGCCTTTAATTTGACAAAACTTCAGCAGGACAGATGATGACTTCTGTGTAGATTGCTAACATTTTTTACATACTATAAAATTAATAATATTTCTCTGGTTTATGAGTTACACCTATTTTATTGTGAATACATTCTGACATTTTTTGAATTTGAGAGAATGTATGTGAGGGATTTCAGTCTTCTGTTTCTGCGTGTATAAAATTCAATACAGACTCTAGGTGTAAAAACTAGGTGTAAGAGCTCTAAGTATAATGGCATAACAACTACTTCTCAACAAACTTACTCTTCTTACGGTAGATCAGCTGTAAGCCTTGATCAATGGAGATTGAAGCTTAGGTCTGCTATGTACCTCTCTTTTAATGGTAGCAAGTTGAAGAAATAAATTCACAAACACCAGAGTTTTTGAATGTGCTGGTTCCACAAGAAAAATACAGTAAATGTTATGTATCCAATTATGAATATGGAATATTTTTATTGATCTAACAGTCTTAACTCCATTTAATTCCAAATTTATAGAGCATTACTTTTTAGACTTAAATATAGAGAGGACTTGATTCTATGAAAATGAACTACTATGTGTTGTTACAAATGGAGAAATTGCAGTTCAGAAAAATCTGGACTGCAATTTTCTCAATTACACATGCAGGAAATATTAACATATTAAGGTCAATACACAAAGTCTGAAGTAGAACTCATTAAAAAAGAAAAAGTCAATGATGGTTTATTTTTGCTACCTCATTAAAGAAAAGTGTGTTTTATGAAAACTGAACTTCCACATTCCACTTAAGCATATTTTCAGGTCTTTTTCCCATTGACCTGAATGCTTTGGATGCCCTAAACTCACGTTTGACACGCACTTCTCTATCTCAAATTTTTCACAAAATCTGTTCCGCAAACGTTTTCATTTTCTTTGTGATTCAGAAATATATACAATTTAAAGACTAAGAATTCTTTCAAAATTTACCATTCCACTCCACTTTCTTTCAATGTGTATATCACTTTATGTAATATAATGAAGAAATAGTATATATTTACAAAATTTTGCTGGACAGCATTATCAGCCAAAACATTTCATACCTGTCTTTTGACATCATTCCTGATATCGACAAGTGTACCACATATTTTTTAATTATGCATCAAATCCTTTGGTTGCTTATTTTCAGTTAATTACAAGTTAATTAAGTCAATTACAAATATCTTTGACAATTCAGTGCATATGAATGGATACACAAAAATGTTTCTGTTCCTCAACTACATGACATTATTTTTAACTAATAATAGAACAGTAAAATGTTAATATGAATTCATGACGCTTTAAGAAATACTAGTACTTTCATGAATACTAGCAGCTGTTGAAATATTCTTAATTACAAATATCACTTATCAAAAGCAGCACATTGAAGTTAAGTGGTTTGTATGCAAGCACCTTTGCAAAGCTATTCATTTCTATTGTTTTCTCTTTGCTCTTGATCTAGGTTTACTTTTTCTTAATGCACATAATACTGGATTTCAAATAGTTTGAACTGAAATTAATATGCAGTAATCTAGTTAAATATATCTTTATTTATGAGATTCAGAAAAGTAAAGAAGCTATAGAACTAAACTTTTGCTTACTGAATGAGATATACTGCCTTTCACAGCAGGTATGTCATATATTACATGGGAGACGCTGGATCAAATAAATTAATTACTACATCAAATATATCATCTAGTAAAACATACTATATTAATGCTAAATCAAATATATTTAAGAATTATGTAGCCTACAAGTGATTAGTAAGATATTCTTTCCAAAGTCTTTATTTAAATTCCATTCACTAAACATACAAGGTGTGCACAACCTGGGAAAAGACAGAAATATTCCACTGAAATATTTCTTCTTCTGTATTATATTGCTTTACCAACTCTGATACTGTAACAGCGGGATGATGGTATACTTAGTACTAGTAAATATTCTAACAGTTTTAAATTGTGGATGAAGAAGCTTTGTTAATGAGGAGTGTCATGAGACAAACATTTATATGATGACTAAGATGCGGATCACTGCCAAACCTGTTTATTATAACTCTTAATGAAAGGCAGCTTCCTACTACATACGTGTGGAATTCTGCTTTTTATAGCACTGATAATTTTCTTATTTTAAGCTGCACAATATCTGCTAGAATTTATGCTATTACACAGACATGATATCTATATTTGAGCAGTCCCATTCTTTTGCTGTGGTGTATTTTAACAATTTTGTTTGCTTGTTCATTTAAAAAAAAATTAATCTTTGTGGGGTTTTTTTCTTATTCTGCTCAATCTTTGGACAAACTATCATCTTTTATGCATATTGATCTGCATGAAGCTCTCATATTTATATATGGAGGCCATTTATATATTATATAGGTATTTAGCAATAAACCTTACTGGGAAACACAGTCCAAGTATGACATGGGTCCAGTTATATTAATGGTATATTTGCACCTGGTTCATCCTCTGCTATACAAAATGAGTTTTTGATGGCTCTCAGAACGAACAAGGAAATGTACTATTAAGATCTGAGCATATGGTAGTCCTGAGAAGCACAGATTGGGATTGAGAGAAAGGTCTCCTTGACTTCTTTCTCAATATTTTTTTAATCCATCAGCAGCCAGCTTTCTTCCCATTTTAACTTAGGGATGAATGTTAACTTAGTCAATGGAGTTCCAGTGAGGCTTTTTTTCTATCAGATATATGCTCCCACAGAAGTCAGCAAGACCCTCATGGCAAAAGAGCCCAGAAAAGACTCACTGTCAAGCTCCCAGAGGGAAGTAGAAAAACAAGCAGCTGCACTCACATGTGATTTTTCTGTGGTCTGTCCAGGAGGAACATTTAATTGGGTGTTTTTCAGCCATATCAAGTTGGGAGTAAGAGTCCCTTTAGAAGGGTAGTTCAGTGCAAAGTACAGAAGCAAGAGTCCTAGTAGATGCTGCTATTGGCAGAGTAAGAAGTGTCAGGTACCAGAAGTAAGTAGGGCCTCCAACAGCACCACCAGCATCTATACGTGTAAGACTGCTGTTTCCATATTTATGGAGGGAGATTTTTGCCTCTGGATGACAACTTCAGATTATTTAATACCAATATACATTAATAAAGGTAGCTGAAGGGTTTTTAAGTTCTGTATTAACCAAGGTGCTGTCATCAACTGTCATGTGATCAGCTTTCACCAACATTTGGCACTGTTTATTTTTTCAGATGATACTCTTTATCTCTGTTTTCCTTTGGAACATAATTTGCTTACCCTTGTACAGGACTAACAAGTAGTTAAAACACAACACACTGATATACAAAGCAGCTGTGCTAGCTTCATCATTTCCCAGGCTTTCTCTCACAAAACATCCAAACTGCATAATGAAAATTAAAACGCAAACCATTTCCTGTCAGACAATAGAACTAACTTACCTAACATATAGCAGGCGCTACTTGAACAGCAAAAGTAAGGTAGCATCTGACAGATACTACGAGTCAATCATACAAAACCAGGGTTAAGACTTTGCTTATATGAATGGCAAGTTAGATACAGAATAACAAAATAAATAAATAAGTCTTTCACAATAACCTTGAACGGTTTGTTGTGGATAATTTTGTTTGTTTGCTTGTTTGGAGTTGGTTGGTTCATTTAAATGAAAATATTTTTACAAATTTGAAGAAAGACTGTGAAAAAATTAAGATGCATCATTTTATTATAGGAGTAAAAACATACTTCTCCATGAGAAACTGCTCAGTTGAATTATTCTTATGGAGATATATTGTTTCTATGTCTTAAATAAATTCAAGTGGCAGCAAGTTGACTTTACATTCCCTTTCTCTCACTCAGAGACAAATCAGTATCACTTGAATTTATTTTCACTTGAATGTATTTTCATTTGGAGAAGGGAGAAGGTTTGATCTCTTAAAACCAACAAATGAAATATAATATTGTCTTACTGAAGCAGCAGTACACCATGAAGAGCAAAGACTAAACTGAGAGCAGGATTTGACAAAAAACAAATCATAAGTACAGTTGGTGCAAACATGCCATCTGTGTTAGCTCACTGTTAAGCAGGTATTGGCAGGAAACAAACAAGAATCTTTATAAACTGTGAGATAATACTTGTAGCGGGTCTCTGTTTCACTAATTCCAAATGTAAACAATACCAGATATAATTAGCATATTTTGCATATTCTTTCAAGGGCACCTCCCTAAAATTATTTTTGAATGTTTTTATGTTTAAAAATAAAGATGAATATGCCCAATGGATAATATTCATGGCATGATATGAAAATAAAATCTTATGTTTTCCATGGAAGATGGGAAATTAATATAGCCAAAGAGCATCTGTTTCTGAACTTCCCAGTTCCCACTTGTGTCCAAAATTTGAAAAACTTATCTTCAATTTTTCTCCAGAAGTGCAGTTTCATAACTCATAGCAAACAATATCCTCATTCAGTGATTCATGTAATACTGAAAATTATTTGTTTTACTGAATGCAAAATAATTAGTCATCATTTTGTTTGTTGTAAAGGCATCAGAGTGGCAATCACAAGGCAAACCCTGGACTAAAATAGATACAAGAAGTAGACAGTAGGTGGTAAGCAAATATTTAGCTTCACAAACTTGCCTGTTTGCCGCAAAGTTTGTAATGTAGGTCTGCTTTTTACTGTGTGACTCACACTCTTTTATATCCCACTTTCTGTAAAAAGTGGGGTTTCAATAGGCTTCACCATATTTCAGATACACTGACAGGTGAAGAGAAAAAGGAAAATTAACTCAACAGAAAATTTCAACCTGTAGTCCAACCTGTAGAGACTCATTTGGTAGCTGGATGAAAGAAGCCTTTCTGGGAATTTTTCATCTTCTCTCTAAATTAACCAGAAGTAAGGTATGACCTCTAGCATTTGATATTTGGGATGGATGTACTCCCTTTATCATTAAAAGTAGACACATATTGCCGCAACTGTAGTTCATGCATTCAATTCTAACTAAGACAACCCAAAAATTAATTTTAGGTCAATTTTTTTAAGTGAACAAAAATAATCATTCTTATTTTTATTTGGGGGTCTGTTTTTTAAGATGTAACTTTAACTATCTCAGTTGCAATACCAGTTTTTTATTGCTAAATGTTTGTGAGATGAATACCATTCTAATTAATATGTATTGACAAAAAAATAAATTTGAGGACTGTCTCATGAGGTTTTAAAAGCCTTAACTACTTCAGAAACTGTGTTGAAACTTTTCAGTGCTGAAAAGTTGCTTATCTGAAGAAAGGATTACAATTTTAAGAATTTGACATTTGATATTTGAAGTAAAAACAAAGCAATTTGATAAGTTGAAAACAGGCATGGGTCAGATCTTCACTTGTTACACTCTAACTGCTGCATTTCCAATAGCATTACAGAAATCTGCATCTGCAGGGTAATTAATACCTCTCTTTCAGTCATGGATAATAGGTAGTGTAATTGCTCTATGGTATTAATATAAAAGGTGTTGAACATTTTCTGCCTCTTTTGCATCATGAAAACTCTTTAAATAATGACTTTAAATAATAATTCCTAAATCTGTCAGACCATGTTAGGCAGTCCAGTGAATTTGTTTTATTAGGTGTGTAAATTAATTTACAAGCATTTCCATTTGTTTCATTGATATCAGTTTTATAAATCATGGTCTGAAGGATTTAGCATGACACAATGTCTTTATCTGTTATTATATTCAAAGAACTAAATGAAACATTTTTGATGATAAAATATACTCTAGGATTGTGGCTCTCAGTATTTTAGTTTAATCCATCCCAGCAGACATATCTCACTATAACAGATCAAACAAATTGCACTTTTGATTTAGTTTGAACCTAGCAAGGCTGAATAAACTACATTTTTTTTTTCCCGTCACTGTATGGCTGATAATGAGCAAATGGATAACCAGATGGCATATTTTTTTTGTAAAATTTTCAACACAGATACTGTAGCATATGAAAAGATACATTCATAAACTGTCCTATCTCCTGGCAAGTGTCTAAATTCATTCAAGTAAAAATTGGCATAGAAACTACTGTTTTTCCTCATAACTGTTGACTCTTAAAATGTTAAGTAGCAAACCTCAGAATGAGAAACAGCAACTTTAACCATAAATGCAACTAGTTTTGTCACATTTTATTCTCTTTTCTTCTTAATTATTTATAGAAATTTCTTGGAAATATAGAACATAAACACTTCAAGATGTATGTTTACAAATGGACTTTGTTAACTTCAATAAAAACAAATTAATTATAAAAGAAACACTTATTTCATGAGGAAATTAAGGCTTCCATAGTAAGCCAGTATGAGGCATCTGAATGAGGCACCCTTCATAAAGGAAGGCAGTCATCAGCCTTCAGAAAAGCCTTGTTCACACAGATAAATCTAGGTTTTTTTAAAGTCTCACATACTTCTTGTAGCATAGAAAGCTTTTTTACTTCGTGTTGACAAAGGGGTTTTTTTGTACAAATATGCGTGTTCTTTCATTGTTGCTGTTGCTAAAAAGATTAATTTTTTTTGACCTTTGCCCATTTGCATGGGATATCACATCTGAACAGAATTGTCTGTAACTGTCCAGGTGTTGATTGGAGTCTCCCTTGCAAGACCCTTTTAAAGAATATCTTCACCTGGATTTGGTAAGACACTTTGAACTGCCATTCTACTAATTTTTCATTATTCGGATGATGCATGATCTTACATGATCACTTCAGTCTATCTATGTATGGTTTGTTTGCTATTGATTGCCTATGTACAAAAGGCTCACTGCCATGTGATAATTTCTGCACCCAAAACCTCCAGGTTCTTTGGGCTGTTTACAACTACCTTGCCTATGTGCAGTTTGGTAAACTCTGTGCGAAGAGTTGTCTATGTGGGTCACAGAGATGGGCACATTTTCCACTCAAGCTGGTAGCTGAAGCATACTTTGAAAACACAAGTTATGCCTAATTTTTTGTTTAGACAGAGCATAAGCTGCCTGGAGGAATCTTTGAGACTGTCTGAAATTTCCACCTGGAGATCTACTCTAAAAAATTGTCAAATTTTTTACAAATTCTACAACATTCAAACTAAAGGTAGCTGGAAGTTCAGTTGGTTACCCAAAATATTAATGGCTAGGTATGCTGCACATATGCACAGACATAACATACATTGTCTCATACAATGGTTAATCATATTAACTCAGTACACCCAGAAGTCTACAACAGGGTATGTCTAAGGAGTGTGGATGCAAGTGCATGTATATCTATGAGTAATAAAGAATATTTTACAATGACCTTTCAGGTATTTGCAATTTCTGCTCAGTTTATATTGGCACTGTCATATGGAGGAGGACAGATGAAGTGAAAATACTCCCTTTTCTTGAATTCTCCATTCTTGAACTTTGATCTTCAGTTGATGGCCCCTTCCATATCTAGACTCCTGCATCAGCTGAGCTCCTGTTATCAGACAGTGGTTCAAATATAAAGACCTATAGTTAAAAGAGACATATTTCCACACAAGAACTAAGAAACAGCAGGGGAAAAGGAATTTTTCCATAAGCCAGAGTATTAAATAAAGCAGTTAAAATCCTGCCTCATGTGACCCATGCTAAAAGATTATAACTCTAGGAGAAGCCATGAGGTAAGTACACTGATTCTGTAATGTAATCCCTGCCAATAGAATCATGTGTTCTGAATTACTAGGTAGTAAGGCTAGAGTAGCTCATTAGGGTATGTTTCAGTGGGGTGCAGAGAGATGCTTGATTTTCCATCTGCATTCAAAGGCCACGAGTCAGTGCCACTGTGTATATACTAGAATTTCGTGCTCCTTGTCTGCAGCCTGTGCTTGCAAACACATTTTATTTCTACATTGGAGCTTGACTGATTCAGGCAGGAATCTGGAGGAAGTTATGTCAATCTTCACTTGTCCCTGTACACAAACATTGAGTACAATTAGCAGGCAGAATTTAGTTCCACAATAAAGCATGTAGATGTAGGAAAGTAAGAACCTATAACTGTCACTGGAGATCTAGTCAATAGCACCAGGGGAGCTTGGGGAAATACTCAGCTCATCTCAAAGTAGTCATTTACATTTGGCCAGTTGCCTTGTTTTCTAGACTCCAACGACTGCATTGGTTTTATCTCCATTGACTTAGACATTCACATCAAAACAGACACTTACTTTTAGGTGGCCAGAGGTGGAAAAAAAAACATTTATATTCCTTCTTTTTCTGGCAATTTTTGTCCAATATTTCTTGAAGATAAAATCATCACTTTAAGTGTTTAACAATCAAAAGTCATCTCTCATACTCTTTAATCATAACAGAGGGGTTTTCAAGTTATATCTATAAAAAATCTCCATTGCTTTACATGACTTTCTTCTCAAAATCCCCTTTCTTTATGAATATTTTTGTTTTTCAAGTGGAGAAAAAAGCTCTGCTATGAAAATATTTTACTTTCTATTTCAATTGCTGTTTTGGTGTGATGCCTTTTCTTCTTCCCAGCAGAGGATAGGAAAAGAAAATGTTAAGAATTCCTCATGGTCATTTTTCATTTAAACTACAAGCTTTCCATTAAAGTAAAAAAAACTTTTTTCCTTGTAGAAAGGTCACCACAATCCAGAAGCTATGAACTAAAAAGTTCCAGATGTACTTAAAGGCTACAAAATATATTTTAAGCTTAACTTGAAATGTTGATAATTATTCTTTAGTCTTTGAATCAGTACTGCACAAGTCTGAAACTCCAAGTCTCTGTGAAAACTACTTTATGATTCAGCATTCTGCAAAATGACAGAGCAGTTAGGTCACATCTATAGAACCAGAAAATCCAGCGTGATGGACAAGGTTTCTTGGAAGCAATGTTCCACACAGAACCACATTCTTGCTGTGTGAAAACAACCATAACAAATTCATTTGAAGTGAGAATTAAGATAATTTGAGTTAAATCTAAGCTTCTACTTACCTGTAGGATGTGGTTAATGACGGCGGGTGCAAGTGAACCTCACGACAAATCAATTTGATTTCAGATGAAGTCCTTTATTATGGGTTAACTGACTGCTTATATAGACCAAGCTAGCCAAACATGGGGTAAACACTGATTGGTTATTTCTGCCCTAGTAACAAGTCTCCATTGGCTACCACCCAACCACATTCAAGTCTTTACTGAATGAATCATCTGGTGATACAGCTGATGGACTCCTTTGAGGAGAGGGATATTCCCTCTTGTCTTCTTTATCCAGAGCCTCTTAATGCTCCACAAGAGTGCTAGTATTATCCTGACTGGTGTAAGCTTCTCTCTCCACTCTCACTTCAGGTAAAGTTTCTTTAACTAGTCACAAGAGGGGGAGATATTGCCAAAGGTTTGTATTTCCCAAGATATATTCTTCAAACAACCTTTGTCCCATTTTCTCCCAAATCTCTTTTTCTATTAGGGTGTTGGTAGTTGGAATAATGCCGCTTTGATAAGTCCATCTTATCATAGACTGCAATGCAGTTTTTTCATAAACAATTTCTTTCTTAGAAAGAGTTTTTTCGAGGAGTTTCAGTGTGCCTTCTATCCGAGTCCCATCTTCGGACGAATGCACAGGCCCCATCTCCTCGACGACTGCTTGCCTGGCCAAAAGCGAGTTTCCCATATTCCCTTTAAGCTGCAGCTATACAAAAAGCTTTTTTCACGCGTGCTGGGCCAGCACGTACCTTCAGTCATCCTTCCCACAACCCCAATCTAATATTCAGCAGTCTTCAAACCGAATCTGGGGGTCCCTGTTCCTGGGGGCCAGATAATGATGGTGAGTGCAAGTCAACCTCACGACAAATCAATTTGATTTCAGATTAAGTCCTTTATTATGGGTTAACTGGCTGCTTATATAGACCAAGCTAGCCAAACATGGGGTAAACATTGATTGGTCACTTCTGCCCTAGTAAAAAGTCTTCATTGGCCACCGTCCAACCGCATAACTATGTTGCTAGGTTGCAACTCCTACCCCTCATCTTCAGGTTCTTCATTAACTTAACATAACAGAGTCATCACCACCTTTGTGATTTTACCAGCTCCACCCAGCCATGGTGCTTGGAGAAGCTCATTGTATTTTGCTGCCCAATATGTGGTTTCACATTTTTTTGGTAGATTTTTTCTGACTTGCATCATTACTAATGATCAATAAAGGGACAGTTCCCTGCACCAAAGGTGGTTGATTCAGAAGGTAATTACCAAATCTATCTGGCAGTGTATACTGGGGAAACAAGGGATACAAAAAGATACCTTTTGGAGGTTTTGGGGATTTTTTTGACAATGCGTACAGAAATCTTTTTATGAAACTGTCAAATTTCACAATTCACACATTTGTATTTCTCTCATACTGCTCACCTCCAGGGTTTGCATTTGATGCCTTTCAGCTCAGTTACAATTTATCTCCCATCATAGACATTGACCTAGGGAGAATTTTAACCTAATGCATGGAAGAGCAGCAGTATATAGCATCTAGGAGAGAATGTAGTCTCCAGAGAGAACACAGGTCATGACACATCATGATTCACATTTCCTACCATGTGCCCTGACCTGTGGGAACCTCTGTATCATGCATTCTGACCTGTGAATCCCTCTTGTCCCATGATCCAATGTGCTGCATGTCTTGCCCTTGATCAGAATGTGAAAAAGCTGACTTATTCAATACACTGTTTTCTGCAACTTAGCTTGAATTACTTTTTTTGTACTTTCAGTATAAAAATAACAGATATCTTCTGCACCCATGGTAATAATTTCATCATTGCACTACACTTAGTTAATGTCGTAGATTATATATTTTTCTTTTTTTCTACAAGAAACTAGAACTGAATTGTAATCTTTGAATGGGACTTTCACTTACTTGCTTCCAGCATTGGCAGAACCCAAATTTCTTATCTGGTAAAACCAGAAGCATTTTTAAAAGACTAGAATTATAGTATTGTAGATAGTATTATTTCATATCTGATCTTCACACTTTTTCTTTGGTACTCTAATTTACTTTCTGGCACAATAAAGAGAGGTCATATAAAGCGGCTGAATTTCCTCATAAAACAGGTTCCTACAGGATGCAATGTAACATTTCTCAACTTTCTGTTTGCAGAGCTATGTGAAGTGAAATTCTCCAGCTTCTCATAGTAGCACACTCTTTTGCCTCTCTGAATTAATTTTTGGCTCCTTATTGAACCTTCTCCATTTTTAAGATTATCTAGACATCTTTAAGTGAGATATAGATGTAATAGTAATATATTACTTCTTGTTGATTAATATCACGTGTCTCCAAAGATTCATATCAGCATAGAGACCCTCTATAGTATCATTCATGACCCATTTGTTACAACAAAACTCTCACTGTGGATGTTCATTAGATTTATTCTCCTAAATCCCACAATATCAGACTCATGGGAGGAATCTGTTTATGCTTCAGGACAGTTTTTGGCCTCTGTGACCGAAGAAATATCCTAAAAAGAGAATGTGTCTCTCTTATCCTTTCAAGAAGAGTCAGACCTTGTGGTCTGAGGAGTCTAATGGCTTTGCCTTAGTTTTATGTCCTCCTTGTTTCCCTTAGACTAGAAAGCTGGTCACTCTGGGAGTATAAAACAAAGCAAGTGCATAGCCATGCTCGTTTAAATTCTCTGTACACCAAGATGTCAACTTTCGCGTAGCTCAGGTTGATACAGTAATAAATGCCATGTATGCTTTCTTGCTTCACTGCTCTTCCTATTCAGCAGGATCCTCTTGGATCGGGTGGATTTCCACTGGAGTCCAGGGCCCTGGGCCTCTTTACAGCAATGCTTTGCTGGGAGGTGTTCCTCTCGTGCCACTGCAAACACCTAGCACATATTGTTCTGCACCAGTGCCCCCTTAGTCTTTAGCAATAAGTATGCTGTTTACTTTAAAACTTCTGTTTGGTTTAATCTTATGATTCATTACTTGAAGGAGTGGAACTAGTCACCAGGTGAACTGCTCCATACTCCCAAAAGCTCCTCCAGAAGGATTTTTCTTCCTTGAGCCATACAGAAAATGTTATTTCACAAACATTTTTTTCTGACACTAAAACTTATTTTAAGATATCACCACCATCCTGGGTCACTCATCTTTGCTCTTATTACTTCTTTTTAATCACTCTTGTTGCTGTTCTTCTCTGATGACTGTACAATTAGTTGTTGCACAGTAAATTTGCACAGTAAAACTGCCCTTTTTAATATAAAACAATGCAGTAAGTCGATGATTTAAAATTGATTTCAACTTCTTATAGTTAAAGAAAATCAGGAGGAACTACGCACTTCATCAATGTCTTATTTTGGTTAGAAAATACTAGGTAGTTATCACTGTTTTTTTATTGCCTACTGTGCCAACACAAATATGCTAGTATAACACATGCACTATTATCCATTGCTTGTCTATTTCACACTGAAAAGACATTATTTTGGAACAAAGAGAAACAGTAATTAAGTTGTATTAAACAGCTGAACAGCTCACGAGATTTAATAAAAGTAATGTAGAAATTTCCCACTGTCCAGCTGACATGTCCTGATGTCTCCAAACAAGGAATATTACATTTTTTGGTCTCTTAAATGGATTTTCTAGTTTTTTAATGTTAAAATAATTTTGAATGAGTAAAGGTTTAAAAGTATTCATGCCAATATGTTTGAATGATGAGGACTTTGATTGTAGTATTATTTTGATATCACTACGGCATGGTTGAATTTATCTTCCCTATTTCTGAGGACCGAATTTCAGGTCTGTCCTCCATCTTCCATTGACTACATATAGCTAATTTTATGTCAAAGACAAGCCTTACTCAGCTGGAATACTACTCAGCTGGAATACCAGTAGTTTACAATAATGTGACTAGCAAAGTTTTGAGTGGTCATTCATTGTTTTTATTTTTAATTTTATTTTTAACTGAAAACTGTGTGGTTTTTGCACGTGTGCGCTGTTGTTATCCTTTGCCCTCAAATCTTCTGATATTTCCCTGCTAACACCTGAAGTACTTTCACAAAAAGGAAAATCAACAAGGTAGTTTGAGTTGAGCAAAATTATATTCTCTCTCTTATTGTTTAGACAGACCTGAATGGGCTTTGTTTAAATATTCTAGAACTGAGCAATCATTTACATTTGATTTGGTGGCACTCAGAATATAAAGCTGTTTTAGGTGTCCTGTATTTGGATATATTGTTAGAGATTTTAAGTTCTACTTATTCCTACACAAAAAAAAGCTTAACTTATCTGCTCATAAGCATCCCTTTGGCTACATACACCCCTGCAGGAAATGATCATATCTGCACTGTGAAGATTTTATCCTGGTCAGGAAGTTGAGTCTTCTCCATCTAACAAAACAGTGCAGAGATCAGATCAGACCTTTAAATATTCATGAACAATTTCCACTTGATAGAACTCTGTTTTGTGTCTCTTTAAGCAATTTTGCTGCATCAGTAGTGTTATCAAGTGCTGGGGATCAGTTCTCGATACATGTGTAGCTATTATATACAAATATATATATACACACACATACTGTACTACTTACTTTTCTTGATACATTGAACAGTTATTTCTTTTTAAGAATAAATTTCTTAGAAAACATTCACAGTTCCAAGGTGCTAGGCAGATCTTAAGTGGTCCATCATATATTAAAATACCCATTAATAGGCTGGTTGAGATTTTTAAAATTTATAGTTATATCTAAGAAAGAAACCCAATCTGGATTTTTTTCCCCCATACAGTAGTAATAATATTTTCAGTGAAATAAAAAAAAAAAATCAAGTGTTTTAAACTTAAGCAATACTTACACCACAGCTTGAAATGAAATGTACAGTCTTATTAACAGTGTTTACATATTTATGCTCACGACATTTAATTTGAACATTAAATACTAATCTGACTTTGACCTTCTTGATTTCTAGGAGATGAATATGTGAGTGGGTAATCTCATTTCTTCAGACTCCTTCACTTAGATTCAGTGTCATTTTCATATTACAAACAGTTACATATAGGTAGATATTAAAATAAAAGCTATGACAATCAATTTGTAGATAATGGTAGTGAAAATATTAGATCCTTATACAAGAAACTACTGAATATTTTATCTAAGCTAAAGACGTTATTTAATTGCAAGTGCTACATGCAGGAGAAAGATAACTTTTGACTGAAAGAACAAGGATATAGCTTCCCTTATAAGTGAGTTATGCATTCCTGAAAAGGGTTTAAAATCATCCCTGGAGAATCTTATCCCAGTGCTTCAGAATCCCATACTGGGATGAGTCATAGAATCATATAATCATATAAAGGTTTTGTAATCTTGTTCCAACCTCCCTGCCATAGCCAGGGATACCTTCCATTAGACCAGGCTGCTCAAAGCCCCATAACTCTGACATTCTTACAACAGACACAAAAAGTTTTCAAATCACTTATAGAGTAGCCAAATGCAGTTTTGTATACAATGGGAAGTATTTCTTTGTTTTGTGATACTACGGTGCAATTTTAAGGCTGGAAGTTTCTTGGGAAGTGCTTTTTCCCAAACTCATTTCTTCTCTCTTTCTTATGTAAGCTAACGATTTGATATTTGAGAGGGGGATGGTGGCAGGGTGGGTAAATTTCTGACTAAATTCTGTGGAGCAGAATTTTTTCTTTTAAAAAATATTTCATAAAGCCATATGTAAACCTTCACTGTAGCTTTGCAAATCATTATGCTGCAAAAAATGGTGCTGCTTTTACAACAAAGCATGTGCTGCCCTAGTTTAATTCCACTGCTGGTAGCTGTGGCCAGATATATATATTTTCTTTGCTGGCTCCATGACTGTTATTTAAGGATGTAAGAATAGATAATCCTGCAATAAAATCCATTACAAATACTGTTAGGAGTAGAGGAACCTGTCATAGTCAGTACTGGACAAAGTGACGTGCTATCTTTAGTACAAAACAGCATAGGTTTGGCAGAAGTGACTGTGGTTGCAAGACATGCAATGGCTCAGCAGGCTATTAAATTTTTAATATGTTGTCTACACTGCTCCTAGAATTAACAATATAAATTATATTACGAAGGTATTCTGAGAATACATTTTTCTGAAAGTTGCCTAGATACTTGCAACCATACAGCCTTCCTCAGCCAGTTCAAAATACAGCCTCACAGAGATGTAACAGTCAAAACAGAGAGTGAATTTAGAAGGTCAGGGTTGCATGAGAATTGCAACTGCTTACATTCCCTCATGTAGTAATATCACTAGCTGTCCAGCTATAGACTGATTGTGGTACCCATATATACAAGTATCTTCCATGCACGACCTCTCTAGCAAAATCAAGCTGCAGTGGTAAAATCATGTTTGTGGAAATAGACAATAAGGTTTTGCTTGTAAAAATCAAAGAATCACTTGTCTTGTAGTCTCCTGGAGGAATCTGTGGCACTTCTGTGCTTTTAGTTCTGAAGTCTGGTTTTTATCAGTCTTACATAGAAAAGCACTTGTTCATGCCCTGTTATTTTTGAACAAGACTAAATAAATGCCTGCTTTTAGCTTGTAGAAGCAAAGCCATTTTAGTTTTAATCTAGCTAGGCTAGGAGTCAGGAGTACTGAAGATGTGGCTCAAGACTCCTGCATGAAATGTTTTAATCATTGGTCTGTATTCAGAGGCATGGGTAAAACATTCTTCTTAGTACAGTTACTTAAGCAGACTGTGTTGCTCTTAGCTTTCATTGGACACACAGCGTGCCAGACAGTATAAAAGAATAGGTGTTAATGAATCTGTAGAATTCCATGTAATTATCATGGTTTTTTTCATTCAATAAAGCACAACCACCTCCAGTACTTCGATTAGTTTGTATTCATCAAAGTAACTCATTTCACTCAACTGTTAAGGTGAATTTACCTCAAACAAGTTAAGAGAAACCTGACAAAATGCATGGCTACATTTTGTGAATGATAGCTGTAATTTTACCTATTTTATTACGATGCAAGCATAAATAATTTTTTAAAAAATCTGAATCCAGGTGTCAGTTCCAAATAGAATTTAGGTGGCATGTGATCAAATATCAATTTTAATAACTTTTTTTCTTTAATACATTATATTTGCATAGTGATTGACTTTGGCTGGCTACCTGGATGTCAGCCCAGCTCATCTTCACTCCCTCTCCTAAACAGGATGGAGGAGAAAATGAGACAGAAAAACTCGTGGGTCAAGATAAGGACAGGGCGATCGCTTACCAATTACCATCATCAGTAAAACAGACATGATGTGGGCAAAAAGTATGAAAAAAAAAAAATTTCTTCCCAAAGAGAATCATAGAATCATAGAATAACCACGCTGGAAGACACCCACCAGACCAACAAGTCCAACCA
>WAAB01015135.1:106455-126012 GCA_013389865.1 Piaya cayana | reverse complement strand
AGGTAGCAATCTTGAGACTACTCTCAGTTGTTTGTAGAAGAGCTCATCAGCTACTTCTTCTTGGCTGGGTTGTCTATAGCAGACTCCCATCACAATATCTGCCTGTCCATGGGCTCCTCTTATATTACCCTATGATTTTTACTTAGCAAATAAAAGAAAAAAAGAAGTACGTNCCAGGAAATTGAAGTCTCCTATGAATACTAGAGGTAGCAATCTTGAGACTACTCTCAGTTGTTTGTAGAAGAGCTCATCAGCTACTTCTTCTTGGCTGGGTTGTCTATAGCAGACTCCCATCACAATATCTGCCTGTCCATGGGCTCCTCTTATATTACCCTATGATTTTTACTTAGCAAATAAAAGAAAAAAAGAAGTACGTTGAGAATAATAGATAAAACTAAAAGACCTTCCCTCTACCCCTTTTAGCTCACTTCACTCCACTGTTCTCTGCTGGGGCATCTGAAGCCCCTGCTCGCCTCCTGCTGCTCTGTCCTTGGGGCTTGCAGGACTGTTTCTCACATGGTTTCACTCAGTCCTGGCTGCTGTGCAGCATTTTGCCCTTTCTGACCCAGACTTTCCCTAAAGTGCCTGCCCCTGGCTGAGGGGCTCAGCTGTGCTCTGCACTTGGGCCACTGAAGCTGCTGGAACCCAGCTGTGCCTGGACAGGGCAGCCTTGGTAGACACTCCCATGGCCAACACCTGGGCACCTGCACCCTGTATGTTAGCAAATTTGTTGTATACATAAAGGTATTTTATAGGTTTTCTTTAAATGTAAGAACACCTAAATACTGCCCAAAATCAAGTACAAACACAAAATATGAAATCTACACAGAATATATTCACTCAGTTAGCTACACTGAAACCCACACTGTGGATGCAGAAATAATAATCGTCATCTCTAGAAAAGAGATTTTATGTTGTTTTCCTGCTCTCCAAACATGTTGAATTAGATTGCCAAGACCTCATCTTCCTCTGCTATGCTGCGTTTTGTCACATGAGGGATCATAAACAAGGTAATGTTACCGAAACTGCCATCAATGTGATAAAGTACACAAAAACAAGTATTTCAAATTATGTATTTGCAGTTAAATGTAGATCTCTATCCACAAAGGTCTAATATTTGCTCATTCACTGACTTCTGGGAAGTTAACAGCTTGGACTTCCCTCAGATATTTTCTGTTTTCTTTGGATAGGTTGCTTCTAAATCACTCCTCATACATCCATGCTTTTAAGAGTCTACAGAGATGTTATTAAGTCTCTCTGTTTTGTACAGTACTCTGTGGGGTTCTGTTACCTCTTATTCAGTTTGTTGATTGCTGGGGTGGAAGAGTCAAAAGTCTTGACTGCTGATGAACAGGCTTCCTTAGCAGCTCATATACACAATAGGTAGAAATCACATTGGAGCTTCTGCTATCCCCATTACAGCAATGAACATTTTCACAAGAATAACTAAATTCTCTACTGTATGTGCCACTGGAATATGATCATAAGCACAGAAAGGAGCAATCTCTTGCAACTGCCTCCAGTAGATGGTTAGTTATGTTTGTACCAAAGATTTTTAAAAACCTGGCATATTCTAGATATCATTATGATGAAAATTATATTGACTATTCATGAATTATACCAGTAAAACTCTGCTGTTCTGCGAAGAACCCAGGGCTATATATCTATTTCATTTGAAAGTCAGTTAAGCTGGTTTTCAATATTGCAGTAAAAATTTGTTAGGTTGCAAGCTGATGCAGAATGCTTTGTTTAAAAAAATGACCTTTGATGTAAAAACTTAAAAAATACTGTAGAAGATATTTGATTATAGTCTTGTGGATGAAGTACTTATTGCAAGTGGTTAACCCAGAAATTACAGAGTTGCATTAATTACACAAAATATGGCTATTTTATGTATTAATCCACCATATTTTAAGTCTTAATAGATACTTAAAAGGCTACAAATTATGATTTTCAGCCATCAATACGAAAGATACTATTAATGCATCAGTGATTAAAATCATTTTTTTCTGTATGCATCAGCTATAGCTTCTCCAGCCTACAAAGAAAGATTTGCCTAGATATATTGTAACATCTATACACAAAATTATTCTTAGAAAAAAATTACTATTCATCATTCCAACCTGCTGTTATTTCACCTTAGACACTGATTTGCAGTTTTAGTAAGTTCAACAGGGATGAAAAGGTTTATACTAGTTCACTAGAGGGTTTTTTTTACCCATATAACTGAAATTATTGTTCATACTGCTCCTTCTGATTGTATCTCGCTTTCTTGCAACATGCTTTCTACAATCCTAGAAAATAAAACTTTGTCCATGTACATTCACTCAGAATGCTCCTGCGAAGATTATTTTCTTCAGTTGTTACTTTGGGCATGTTAAAACTTCCTCTGCTACCATTCACTTATATTCTTTTCTATAACTTCAGCTTTATTCTTCCTAGACCAGTGTCATATTTTTGCCCATCTCCCTGGTCCCTTTAATTCATTCATAGGATTACTTTTTCCAGTATATCTACCTTTTACATAAAGGAAACTACTCAATTTTGCAATACATGCCACCATCCATTTCTGAATAGGCCTCCCCATTTTTTTTTTCAATTATACTCTGTCAAACTCTCTTTTATTATCATAAAACCAAAACAACCCAAAAGCTAATGTTTCAGGCTGTCCTGTGTACTGTGATCAACATGAATTATGGTGAAGAACTGTTTTCTATTGTACATTAATATTTTCCAATCTATCCATATTTATGTTGTCTTCTCTTAGTTTAGTCTTTCAGCTTTGAACTTTTTATATACATGGACTGTCATGATATCCACAAACTGTGTTCATAGGTATTATGTTAGTATGATGCAATAATGATGAATAATAATGTATTGCTTATTCATGTAGGCACTAATACTGAGGAAGATCTTGACTGGATCAAAGACTTGGGGAGGAGTGTGATAAAATGAAAGACATTGGGAGTTCATGTTGTGTTTTCCCTGATGCTGGTGGGAAATGCTCAAGTAGCAAAGGATGCATCCTGCACATCAATACCTCTGTGGTATTGCCGTCGGTGCTTTGAATTTTATAAGCATGTTGCTCAGGAGAAAAAAATAAAAAGAAAAGACATAGACAGTGATAGATTCAGTCACTAAGTGGGGAGACTTGAGGGAGAAATATAATTTGCCAGTTACTATGGGAAATGAATGAATAAACTTATATTAAAAATGACCATGGTATAATGTAAATAAATGATTAACTGAGTTTAAAATAAATTTTCAAAAATTAGTGTTTTGAAAAAGTGATGAATTAAGATAACCTGAGAAAGGCACTAAGAACCTGTGAACTAAACTGCAGAATTACATATAGCATGCAAGGAGAAAAGGTTGTGAAAACGCTTCAGAAGATGAATAGTATGAAATACCTGAACACAATTAAATTGTGGAAATTAAAGGGATCAAATAGTTTGCAAGGCTACTTAGTAATAGTCTTAGGTCAAATATTGAATGACTTTCATAAAAAAAGTTTATTTTTCTTATTTTAATATAAAGGGAATATTAAAGTGTTTACTAGTTAATGTAGAGTTAACTCAGCTTTATCTAGAAGACGAATGACAAAATAACCATAAATGTAAAAAACAAATGAGTCTACTATAGCACATTTACAACAAATGTTACACTACATGTAGAACTACCTTTGAGTCCATTTCTATTTGAAAATGTTATTTTTGTAGTAAATGAGAACAGGAAGGAAACACCTTGAGATGCCGTGTTCTCTTGGGATTCCAGTATCTGCACAGAACAGTCATTCTTCAAGCCAGCTGTGACAGTGGCAACTTGTGCAGGTTGTACTTTGAGTGTTAGTAAGACCAAGGCATGAGCAGCGAAGACAAATCAGATGCTATGCTTCAAAACAGAAATTAGAATTTTAGCACAGCTGAATGACTAGAGATTGGTCGAAATAAAACAAGGAAGAATATAATTTCAGTTTCAAAGGGGGAGGTGGGACAAGGGGAGGGTCTGCAATAGTCTTTGAATATGTCATCAACACTGCAGAATAATGAGGCCTAAGTGTCCACTAAATGGTGTCAATCATAATTGTGTCAATGAGGTCCTCTCTGGACAGAAATGGGAGACATGATTACCCAGGACATGTAGAAGGCTGAGGTACTCAGACAATTTTTTACTTCTTCTTCACTGGCAAGACCTCAAGCCACACCACCCAAATTGCAGAAGGCAAATGCAGGGACTGGGAGGTCAAAGAACCACCCACTGTGGGAGAGGATGAGGTTTGAGATCATCTAAGGAACCTGAAGGTGCACAAGTTCATGCAACCTGATGGGATGTGCCTGCAGGTCCTGAGGGAGCTAATGAAGTTGCTAAGCCCCTATCCATCACATTTGAGAAGTTGTGCCAACCTGGTAAATTTATCACTGATCGGAAAAGGAGAAACAGAACTCTCATTCTAAAACAAGGAAAAAGGGTAGACACGAATAACTATAGGTCAGTCAGTATCACCTCTGTGCCCAGCATGATCATGGACCAGATCCTCCTGGAAATCTGCTGAGGCACATGGAAAATACAGAGGTGATTGGTGACAATCAACATGGCTCCACCAAGGACAAATCATGGCTGACAAATTTGATGGCTTTCTGTGACGGGGGTGCTGGTGGATGAGAAGTTCAACATGAGCCAGCAATGTGCACTTACAGTCTAGAAAGTCAACCATATCCTGGGCTGCATGACAAGAAGAGTGAGCAGCAGGCCAAAGGAGGCAATTCTCCACCTCTACTCTGCTCTCGTGAGACCTCAATTGGAGTACTGGGTTCAGTTCTGGATTCTTTCTAGTACTGAGTGCTCAAGCCAGATAGATTATTTTGTACCTTCCCAATTAACCTAAACATAAATGTATTTTGGAGAAAGTGGAAGTCTGTTCTCTAAGCTAAACAACAAATGAATCAAACTACCATAAGGCTAAGTTTTACATACTCTATACAAGTGCAGATAATGACCATTGCTGAATACTTCATGATAAAATTAACTCTGTAAATAGATGAATACATTTCAAACATTAGTAGAGGTCTAAGTTTTTCAGAAATGTGCTACATAATCTTTATTTATTTTGGGGAAAAGGAGAATTCCAGCACCTTCCTGTATTTAAACCATTATTTTATTAATGTATACATTATTGTATTTTTAGTCATAGAGTACATGAACTCTGTACTTAAAATAGTGGTAAAAGAAGTTTTATGATATCCTGCTCAAAACTGTATCTTTTGAATACATGGGGAGTATTCTAAGAGTTATATTATGCTTAATGTTAAGCTACTACCTATGATACTGGAATGTCCTATGGACAGTGGCAAGCTTTTAATAAGAATACCAAGTGCCTCCAAAATGCAAGTGGAGACTCTTCAGCTCTGCTTGTAACCATTACATATCAGTTTTAGAGGGTCTTACTTGAAGCTTGTTTTTTTATTTGACTCTTGTGAAACCCATTTTGAGGGTTAGATTACTGGTGTTACAAAATTAGATGATGCAATGTTCATAATGTATGTTTTGAAAACCATATGTGTCTGGATTCTATTTGTGGTCTGAAATGATGCGTAGTGTCTGAGGAGTCATCCAAGACCCTGGGGAACACTAATAATGTAGATGTTCATGGGATTGTTAGGGTAATTAGTCTAAGTATTACAGGAACAAATGCATTTTATCAAGTGGTTCTTGCTTTGATCCTGTTAGTTGTGACTTAAAATTTGATTTGAGGGTTAAAAAAAAACCCAAAACATTCCTCTCTAAATTATATCAAAGAAGCTACTGTGCCCTCAAGTAAATTCCATTAATTTCTTAACTTCTCTATTATATTCTTTATGAAGTCCAGGCAAGAAAATAGTTGAGGGTAGATTTAAAGTCAAGTCTTTGAGCAATAAATGTTACAGTGGTAAAACTGCTGCTAGAAATCAATACAGAAATATTTTTTGAATTTGTTCTTCTTAATGTATTGCATAGGCTGTTCTTGAATAGTCAATCTGAACCTTTTTATTTATTAAATTAGTTTCATCTCTGATTATATATACCTTCACATCCCTAAACTCTAGTTTCATTAAACTACTTCACAGTTTTATTAATTTTGACCAGTTCTGACCATTAAGCTTTCATTCTCTATTCACTTTACATCAATTACACACTTTTTACTGCTGTACATAAAATATTAAATATTAATATTTAATAACTTGACTGGAACACACTTCTTTAAGCTATGTGAGATTCATGAATGAAAAATGAAAGCTAGGATGGGAAGGTAGCATTGTTGGGTTAATCAAGTAATAAATTATAAAGAAATAAAATCAAACAGCATTGAGCAAACAGAAACTTATTTTGATCCAAGTCACTTTTGGGAAAGCCGGTAGGAATTTTATTTTGGTGGTCCTATGAGAGTTTTCCACAAACCTCAGGGGTTGAAGATAAATATAGACTTCTATATTTTATACAGATATTCATGCTAATAAAAATTGCAACCTTATTGGTAATTACTTCCCCACTATACTTTGGTGACAAAATGTTGTTAGAAATAGTTGTGTCTTGATATTCTTGGTTATCAAAACTAATGAATTTCTTTGTGACTACTTTAAAGAAGACAATGAGTGGTGGTAATGTACCAGATATGGGCAAGTTATAAAGCGTTAGAAGTAGATCACATAGAAGAGTAAAAAAACCCAACAACAAACAAAAAAACCCCAACTCAAATTCTGGATTTAAAAAGCTATATTTTCATAAAATAAGATAAACATTCATGGTATGCTTACTACAGATCAAAGTTTACACTGATAACATTATGTGTGTATGTAGCTACTATGAAATCAGTTTGACTGAGATACAGATTACTTAACTGTAAAAGATGCCTGGATGTCTCCAAATCAGAACTTCTAAAACTCAAAGGGATTTGTATTTCAATGAAGCTGATGGGGAAACATCTGAGACAGCCTGTAAATGAGCCAAAAAATGATGGCACATCGCTGGACCTGTTGTTTGTGAACAGAGGAGTACTTGCAGGTGATGTGGTGGCTAGAGGTTATCTTGGCCATACCAATTATGAAATGATAGAATTTTCAAATCTTAGAGAAGTAAGGAGCAGAGGTAGCAGAAACCTCACCACAAGAAGGATGTTGAGGCTCTGGAGNGGTGCTGAGGGGCATGGCTTAGTGTTTGATAGGAATGGTTGGACTCGATGATCTGATGGGTCTCTTCCAACCTCCTGATTCTATGATTCTGTGATTCTATGATTCTATGAAACATTGCTTTTAATTTCAGGAGGGCAGACTTTGACATGTCATCACCATAATCAAGCTCGAAGGTATTAAATGACTTTCTAACATGGAGGGCTACCCCACAATCTCTCCTACCGTTCCTGTCCTGCCTGAAGAGTTTATACCCCACCATAGCCACACTCCAGTCTTTCCACCATATTTCTGTGATGGCAGATTATATTAATAGTTAAATCATTATGGAACAAAGGGAGACTTGAAGAAAAAATCCTTGTATTGATATTTAGTAATCATATTGGCTGAATGGAAAGAAAAGAAAATGCCTGAAGCAGCTACAGAATGACCTTGGCTATGCAATTAGAATAAATCCTAAAGAAAATAAATATTATAGAGATTGAGTCAAATGAAAAAGCCTTCATGTGAGTGTGATACACATTAACAAAATAGTATTAGAATGACCTTACAGCTTTCCCAGAGAAGATGGACTGTTTCATTGTCATCTTATCTCTTAGACTTTCCATGAAGTATTCAACATGATGATGAATAAGAAGCTATTTTGAAACAAGAGGAGGGTTAGGTGAAAATAGACAGTCAAAAATGGAAGACTGCAGCAGGTTTTACCAAAATACTGACATACCGGTCTGCATAGGCTGATACTAGTACCCAACAAACAGAATAGACAGACCAGCCAGATGGCTTTTAAGGAGCAGCTTAGTTTAACAGAATGGTCTTTAGTGTTCTTGAATAAAATAGCTCATTTTCCTATCTTGTATTTATCACTTCACCTTATTTACCAGTATACAGTGTTGAGCAAGAAGTCAAATGGGTAAAAATTGGTAGTGAATTAAATAATGACGAGAAATAAAATGAAGATTCTGACAAAAACAACTGTTAACAGTTTTGAGTAAAAGAGCAGTAGCAGGATCAAGAGACTTAAATATGTTTAAAATGGTGCTTGATAAGTTTATGAAAGGGATTATATGACATGGTTGTCTGTGACGGAAGGTGCCGCATCCAGGAAGTTCATCTAGGAACAAAGGACACAGGATTAGGAAGAAATTATTGCAATAATCTTATCTATCCTTCTCAGATATGTGTCTTATGCTTGGGAGGTATGGAGTAATAAAACAGTCTGCTCAGTCTAGGGGCAAGAAGAAATCAGTCGTAGTCAGATTCCTTCTCTTTTTTATTATCCGTAGCTCTGTTGATTTCATTTGATGATTGGTTTGGATTTCTTCTGCCTCAAAGTGCATGGTTGACAAAACAGTATTTGGAGAGTTTCAAAGAAAAATATCAAATACAAAAGAGCAAATACAGAAAATGGAGGGGTCAATATCTCGAGCAGAAGTAAGGCTCTGGTGATGTTTACCCGTAGGTAGAAAAATGGATCAAGTGTGAGAGAAATTAAAATGTAAGAAACAGTAACATTTCAGAGGACTCATGTACCCCTAGGTTCCAAACTGAATTTTGCGTGACTTGAAGAAGGAATACTCTATATTGCCTTATACTGTCAAAATTTTGTGTTTGAATATTGCTACTGTTGATGTATCCCCTTTGCTCTAGTGTTTAAAAGAGGCTTCTGGGTTGCAATATCAATCAGCCATATTCTTTAGAAATGTCAATAGCTGGCATATTAGCACTTCAAATCTATATCCCTTATAAATTGGAAGCACTTGACATTCATTCTGTAGCACACAGCAATACTTAGATAGGGAGACTATAGAAGACAATGAAGAGAGAACAAATATGTACTTGGATTTTAGGAAGTGGAAAAGAATTTCTAGAGTTGACGCCTTCCAAAAGTACTGGGAAAATAATGTCAGAACACTGTTCTGGACCCACCATAATCATAAGGAGTTTTGCTGCTGAATTAATAATTACCATGTATCCTTAAGAAAGTGCTTGTTCTAGAGGATGTACTTCAACAATATGAATTTTCCTGCAGTCTTAGTCAATAAAGTAGGAATAAGTCACAATACAAGATAACATTTTTCTTAACTATTTCTTTGGATTAAAGACTTGTTATTGTGTTTATACTCTGAAACACTGATTCCATATTTTATTAGTTACATTAGTGTTATATACTGTGAACTCTTGACTAAGAATGTTAATGGTACCAATAATTAAAGAATAGTTCCCTATAGTTAGTTCATACGGCTAATGGTCAAGGCAATGTGGTTCTAACCTAGCTGTAATATTGCTCATAATATATTAATGCACAATTTCTTGCCTCAAACCAAGCACATTGCTCAAAAAACCAAGCACATTGCTCAAAAAGCCCAGAACTTTCCCCAGCCTCTGACCATCACAGAAATGAATCTTTTTTTGACAAGTTAATATGAAATATCCATTCCACATCTGTACCAAAGACACTCAATGAGATTACATTATTAAAGAAAACCACATCAAAATATCAATAAATTATGGAGTGAAGAAAAAAACCCAGAAGAAAATCACGTACTGTTCTCATTAAAAAAATACCTTCAGTAGCGAGATTGTGCAAGGAACTTAACAAGTATGACACACTTGCTATCATCACCACCACTGGATGAATTAGGATACATTCACAGGACAGTTAAAGTTTTAATCTATATGGAAATACATGAATTGCAAAACTACTTTTTATTATTAATAATAAACTACATTTATCCCAGCTAGATTATATATTGATTAGTTTTCTCATTTCAGTACCCTGATAACACTGGAAGCAGTTCTGTCAGGTTTGGTTAGTTGCATCTCAAGTAGGATACACTTCCAAATATTGTCATATTGCTCTCTGGAGCTGTGCCCTCTGTGCTTGTCTCATGAAGTGATTATGCCTTCTGTCAGTCAGGATCAGATACCTGGAAACAGGGAGATACTGCTTAATGACTACAAGCTCCTGTCCCAAAATCCAGTCTCTCTGGCTCTGTGCAATGTGGCTACATGCACTCAAAATCACTGTAGCTTAGCTACACATTTTTAGTCTAATGTTTCAATGGCTTTGTGGTCCATTCTGAGCTGAGATAGAGTTATTTTCATTGGTTTCCAAGCTACCTAAAGGCAATTTTCACAATGTCTGCACAAAGTAGAGGCCAAACTGCAGCAAGCTATAAAACAATTATTAGACTATTTCAGCAAAGTGGTCATACAAGGGGACTTAGGACCAATAACTTTAAAACAGTCTCACTGCTTAAATTAACTTTTCGTGTCAACTTGTTCCTTACTCTTATTTCTTCTGCAGCTTTTATAATCAGTTTCAATTTGCTTATCTTACGTATTCTCACCTGTTTGACATCCTTAGCAAGATATTTGAATGAACTGCATTTTGATGAACCATGCTGAAAAAGCATTTGTCATCAGTTCTGCTATTTTTCTCACTTATATAAGCAGCTAATATAAATTTTAAAAAAATGGTGAGAGATTCAGATAGCATAAAGAAAAAACCTCAAAAATGTTAACAGAATAGAACTCAGTAGTTCATGAAAGTAGATCAAGATCTATGAAATGTTGTGAGGAATATGGGGGGTTCATGAGGGCACAATTTCCTGTTAGTGAAAGAAAATTTTGAGGACTAATTCCTGTGACTGTTCACAAAGTATGCACTGATTTTTTCACTATGTGCATATGAACTACTGTTGATCAAAACAGTTTTGTTAAATGTACTTTAGAGAAGTCGAGAGGGCTGTTAATTCAGAAACTGAGCACCCTTCTAGTAAAGCATGCCTGATAATTAAACATATTAAGAGATTATATTTTGGAATATTAGTTTAGGGTTAATGACTCAGACAAATGAAATACGCTAAGGGCCTAATTTATTATATTAACATTAAGTACAAATCACATAGTCATAATTTTGTTTTAATGGTATGATTTGTTTCTCTGAGTTCCATTAAAATAAATGTATTAGTGGACCTGGGCATAGATTGTAGGTCCTCAGGAATATTGCATCTGTCTGGCATGGTATGTTGTTTCAAACCACTTGCAATCTTAGTGTTGCTGGAGGGCTGAAGCCAGTATCTCATCATAACAGGCTACAGAGTTCACCGCAGTTCTTGCCCAAGTGTTGCTTCTACCTTTTTCAGGACCCCTCAAGAGGAAGAAGTGAAAAGAACTTCTTGAATTTCCTCTGCAGCACAGACTTTTTCACAGATTTCAGGTAGATTAATTGACTGTCAATGATCCCTGGAGTGGTAGCTGACTAGTTAGGTAGCAGACTGTCAAACAAGTTAGCGACTACCTAGAAATACAGTCAGCCAGCATCTCAAAACCAAATTAAGTTAACTTCTAGTATAAGTGGTGGTGGCGTGTTTTGGTCTATAGTTAAGTAGGGTAAGAAAGTGTTCATGTGTCTGGTTCAGTCTTGGAAGTCAGAAGGGGCTTAATGAGGACCTACAGACATCACAGGAGTGAATGTACATACTTGTATTCTGAGATGGTTCCATTTGTCAAGCACATACTAATGTTAATTTGTCAGAAGTTCTGCCAATTAAAGACTGTCAATGGCATCACCTATTTGAAACACCCAGAAACATTTATTAATCTTGTCTAAGAGGGGATAGATTTTTCTGCTTTTAAAAATGTACAAACCCTTTCCCACTGTTGACAAGTTTATTTCTTCCAGTATTTCTCTAAATCAAAAATTGTCCTAGGTCAACAAAATGCAAACAACTTATCTCCCAGTAAAAAAAAAGCATCACTTTAGGTACCATCAGCAGAAATCAGCACACCTCCTTTGACATTTCCAATATTTGTTTTCATTTTGCCAATACTGAAAACTCTGGCCTCCTTTTCTCTCTAGAGGGAGCAGTGCATTCCAGGTACAGGTGCTCCAGTGCTGGCTGCCCTGCCCAGGCACAGCCAGATCCCAGCAGCCCTAGGGCCCCCAGTGCAGGGCACAGCTGAGGTCTAAAAAGGTGTATGGGGGAAAAGATGTTTTAAGTTTTGTCCCCCCTTCCCCCCCCCCCCATCTGACTCTAATTTACTTGATAATAAATCAAATTATTTTTCCTATGCTGAGTTTATTTGGCCTGTGACAGTAACTGGTCAGTGTACTTGTCTTTGTAGTAACCCACAAGCTTTTTCATCTTCTTGTCTGTCCTGTCTTATCGAGGAGAGAGAGAAGATGAGTGGGTACCCTGCAGCCACCCACAGTCAGTTCACTCCAAGGAGTTGTTTTATCCAGCCTTGTTACATTATGTAACGTGCATACTGATGGAAAACTTCCTACCTGTCAAGTTTCTGTGTTCCTGTACTGGAAAAATTTGTCTGTACATTTTTCTACAGGAGTTTCCTTCTTTTCCCTCCTTCCCTTCCTCTCACATCAGCACTGTCTAAACCGTAGTAGAGCAGACCCAACTGAAAGAGTCCAAATGTATATGTGATATTACACTATTATCATGGACAAAGGTACAGTTCCTCCAAGAAGAAGAGATAGTTATTGGAGGAACTATACTTGCTTTTTGTGTGCTGAGTGTCAGGCTGGAACATGGTTTTCTTCAATTACATGTACAGTCTACCTGTCTGGCTGGATAATTCATATAGAGTCTGTTGCTTAAAGTTGTTTCAATCTGCTAGCCATGACCTTGAAAAATTACAACAGAGTTTGCCTTAGCCTAAGTAGACAAATTTGAGGACCTTGAATATTTTACCTCTCTACAAGGATGCCAGACATCTTTCAAACTGTACTTTAATGAGCTGAGAATTAGACTTGTGAATTGGTGTCGCTTTAGCCAATCTAAAGGTGAATCAGTAAGCTAGGCCAATTCAAACTTAATTGACCTTAGCTTTTGTACTGCCTTTCCTGAGAGGCAAGTTCTGTGATCCAGCAACTAACTTGCTGCAGTGCTGAAAGGAACTCTACTCTGTAAGTATTTAAGTACTCTGTAAGGACAGGGTAATAAACCTTGCTGCTGGAATTAATTGAATGTGGGCATCTGGATATGAACACATTTCTGAAGAAGATTTCTGATTTTATCTGTCAGGAATTACCCAGCTCATCTCAGAGCAGACTAACAGTTTCCTCTCGGCTGGTGAATAAATACCCTATAAAATGACTAATGGTCTATTTAATTGTCCAAAAGAAAAGAGCATTGGTTGTGACTAATGTGCAAAACAAACCAACTTTGGAAACCTCTTGTAGTACTTACTATCTTTAAAGTAATGAAGCATGATGATGAGATCTATGCTTGATCCTAACTATGCTCTGCTATTCATGTCAAAAAATTTTCTCAAGAAATTAAATGTTCTTGCAAGAGCATTCTGAACATGAACTAGCTTGATTCTTTCAATACAAATCACTAATTTTGCCCTGAATCATTATTTGTTCAAGTCTTAAATACTCTCATTTCCTGATGTGTCAGCAGTGACAGAGATGTAGTTGCAGAATAACATATTTAATTCCAACATTAGAAATCCTAAGGTAAATAATAATTCTTTGTGTTTCAGTGGTGCATAACATCGCAAATGTTTGAACTAAAGTTTTCTTTGCTTGTATATGTATTTGTTAAAATCAGCCTTGGCTAAAGGAGAAATATATAACATATCTGTCAGTTCAAATCGAGCTTATTGATTGGAGACTGTTTAATGCACAACAGTAAGCACGTTGCTGGTAGTGTATGTAAGAGTGCAGAGTCAGGCTAAAGGGCAAAAACCCCTGAAAGTTATTGCTGCCAACTGTCTGTCTGGCATCCCACAAGTGTGTGAATTAAGAAGCACTTTTCAGGGATCATATTACTGAAATTAACACTAATTGATGCTTTTATGAGCAGACTTTAGTAAGACTAAGTCATTCTGTGTCCTAATTTCATGAAACGTTAAAAGGTATTTTTAAATTCCATCCAAGACAATTTGCAATTGAGTAAGATGTTAGCATTCAGTTGGCTACTTTATATACCTGCCAATTCTGAAACACGACCTGCAGTTCAGGGAAGACAAATGATGCTGAAATCCATGCTCTGTGTGCTCCATGAGCAAAAGTTCATGTGCAGGGTTTTACAGCTCTTAGGGAGCCTGAATTCTAATGAAACACTTGAAAGGGAAAGAACAAAAAAAAAAAACTAGTATCAAAAATTATCATCAGTAAACAGAAGTTATTACAATATTCGAAAACATACAATGTCATCTACACATAAAAAAAGAAAAAATCATTTCCCAGAACTGAACTTTGTTTAAAATAACCCAACAAAACAACGAATAACAAAGACCATAAATCACAAATGTGCTTATGCTAGATTTTTATATATGGAAAACATCAAGTGAAAACATAATTTTCAATTAAATATCTTAGTGAGCCATTTTCTGCACACATATTTAAATTGTTTGAGCTATTTTAAATTAGTTTTTCTCTAATAGTCATCAAATAGAAGAATAGACAGAAAATCCTTCTAATCAAAATGTTGTAGTCTCTTAACTGGTAAGATATTCTAAATACACTTCCCAACACACTCTTCAAGTACTTAAGTGATTTGGTTACCGTCCTTTCACCCTATGAAATGTGGTTAAAGTTTACAGATATGGCAGCTGACAGGACCATATCTTATGTGTGAAATAACAAGAGGTTGATAGCCCTGGTGACATTAATCTGTCACTTTTCATAGGTGTGAAGTTGACTGAAAATGATTTTTTAAAAAGCAGCAAATAGAAACGCTTTATTTTAAACAAAATTCAAACTTTTGCAGGTTCCTGTTGCTATGCAATCAACATACCATCAATGTCACTGCTAACTGCAGGATATTGATCACACCCCTCCCCCCCCAAAATGTGCCATAGGCACAGAATAGGTACAGAATATTTGCTCATCGATTTTGGGGTCTGAAGAAAAGACTAAATTAGAGAAGAGAACAAATCATGACTTTCATCCAGTTCAATATAGGTAATATTATATAATTTCTTGCCTTCTGGTTTGGATTCTTTAAGCTTCTGGTATTGGTTCCAGTGATTTTATTTCTTTTCTATTTATCTCTGCCTCTTCTATGATATATAGAATCCTTCTTTCAAACAACTGTTATACACTTTTCAATCTCTTTCCCTCCCACCTTTGCCTACTTGCAGCCATCAACCCCATCAGATTTACAGGTTAAACCTTTAAACTTTCATGTGACATTTTTCCAGTACTGACAGCTTTGTGTAAATACTCACAGAATATTAGAGTCCAGCCACAGAATTCACTGATCCAGTGCAACCATTACACAAAGGTTACTTTCTTGACAACGCTAGCAAAATATATGCTTTGGCAGTGGAGATAGTCTCATCCGGAAACCATGATCACCCCTCTGCCTTCAAACTAGGAGATGATCAGTCTTCAGAGAGCTTGTTTCAAGGAGATGAGGACTGGAGACATCCTAAGCCCCATAAACAGAGTTGAGGAGGAGACAGGGAAGCACTTAGAGACACACTTTGCTCAATTAGAGTGCACAATTCTGGATGAATGGTCATAGGAAAGCATTTACAGTAGGGATATCTCATATCTGTCCTATTTCCTTTTTGCCAGATGTATTTCTTCAAGGTTTCCAAATGCATTACAGTTGCACAGGAAGCTTGACCTATGTATTTATCATAATTGATCAAACTGATGTTGAGAGTGTCCTTCAGGTGCTTCTGACAGTGATTTGAAACAAGTGCCACTTCCTGGCTGTCTTGTGGTTTTTATGTCTCCTAGTGAACATCAATAATATGAATTTCATTTTAATTCTTCTGCAAGGGATCTTATTTATAGAGCAATTTCTCATGCAGTGTCTTGTCTCAATGAAATGTATGCCAGCTCAGGCAACCATTAAAGTTTACTGCTTAGGCCTTCCTTCAAGGTATAATATGGATATTACTTTCTAAATGTAATTTAGAATACAAAGCACTAGGAACATATTAACTTCTTGCAAGCTACCCATCCCATACTGGAATGCTGATTGGATTTATGAGGTGATCTAACTTCATTCAATGGTTCAACAATTTTTAATTCTCCCCTTTTTTCAAATTTGTGGCTGATAATTAACTATAATCTTTAGAATAGTGTCAATTACTATTTAGCATTAACATTTTTGTGACTTAAACTCTGTTATGTTTTGCCAGTATGTTACTTTTTATATGGGCTTGGGCAATGATCAGCTATTTATTAACTGATTCTATTTGCAAAGTAAGAACTGAGTAAAGAAAGAAGAAAATCACCAAATAAACTCAATTTTTGAAACTTTGGGAGAAAGCAAGTAAATATTAATGCAGGAAGTAGGTTAAACTACTTGGTGTTTCAGTAAAAGAAAATGAAGGACTCTAGTAACACACAGTTTCTAGATTAATCTATTATAGAATTTCATGGTCAGTGAAATTTCTATTTCCAAACCTACAAGTCAGTGGTATGCTCACGAACAAAGTTATGAGCCCTACAGATCTTCTATTCTAATAATGGAATGTTTTGCCTTTGTCAAACTTTTTCTAGAACAGAGAAAATGAGAATTTTTAATAAAATCAAGATTATTTATGCAGGCAGTAAGTAAATTGGGGAAAAGTTTATCATCCTTACATAGGATTATAGAATCATAGATTAGTTTGAGCTGGAAGGGTCCTTAAAGAACATCTAGTTCCAACCCCCCTTCCATGGGCAGTGACACTTCCCACTGGATCAGCTTTTCAAAGCCCCATCCAACCTGGCCTCAAACATCTCTAAGGATGGGGCATCCACAATTTTTCTGGACAACCCACTCCAGTGTCTCACCACCCTCAGAGTAAAACAATCTCTTCCTGATATCTAATTTAAATCTATTCTCTTTCAGCTTAAAACAGTCGCCCCCTACAATTGCACTGATTACAAGTATGCTTTGAGATTTGGGAACAGGAAGAAAGCAAGGAAAGTAAATCTTGGAGCTTTTCTTGTCAAATGTCATATGAAAGACAGCAGGGCATTTAAATGACATTACCTCATGGAGAAAACAGAATAACATTTTCAGGAACAAATGAAGAGTATGTCAAATGCTTAGGGATAACATACAAGTTTAAGATGTTTGCACGTAATCTCTTTATATTACGTGCTGAGAGAGTGAGCTGGTATTTGCTTTTCAACAGAAAAAAATGCATTCTATATAACAACATAAAACTTCTGCACACATCTTTCCTAGTGTCTATTGCAAAACTTTTTCCTAAACAAATGCATGATTCATTTTTCTTCCTCATTTCTTTGGTTTTCCTTGTATCTTTATGCATGTTTTGCAAAATAGTGGGTTATGGATACTGATTCTGAGAATTCAAGGTTCCTGAATAGTAGCTCGTAATCAACCTTGTGTCTGTTATAGACCTGCAGGTAAATTACTTTCCTTTTAAGTCCCTTATGTGCTGTTGATGTGGTATAAAGGAAGATATATAAACAATTTATTGAAAAATTAACATTGTGGAAGGAAATTTCTGATCAACTGTATAAAACAATTTTCAAAAATGAAAGCCTCTCATGCCTGGTGGGCATGTTTAAGTAAAAAATGGTTCTAATAACACAATGTCAAATACAGTGCCTAGACAAAGTCACAGAAATCTGTAGTATTCTGTTAATTTATTTCCTTTTTTCTGTTGGATATCAAAGAAAAAAAAATCACCTTTTTTAATTCCAGGAGAGAGGTAAAGGATTTGAGACAAATTGTATTCAGTAACCAGTATCAAAGTGAAGCACTGAGGAAGTCCCAAACACTTTCTATGATAAATCTCTTTTTATAGAATAGGTCAGTTGTCTTTTATTTGCTTATTTCTATTGTTCTGTGTGAAAGCCAAGATTATAGAATTTTTTTTTCTGTTGTCAAATAGCTTCTTTTGCAGTGATGAGCTTCTAGGTCAACTTGTTAACTGCTCTACCATTTTGTAGCTTTATTCTGTCTGGCTGCCTGGAAATGAGATTTAGGTTGTTTTTACTATGCATATAGAAAAGGGATTTACATATAATTTCTGTTTTTTTAAGTACTACATAGAAGTGTAGAATTGAATCTTTTAAGTTTGATTTAACATAATTTGTAGGGAAAAAAACTAGCTTAAAAAGGCACTTCTTATTGCAAGTATTCCAGGTTCAGTAGTGCAGGACCAAGAAATTATAATGGAGTTTTCCACAGAACATGAAAACGCTACCGCTCTATGGTCCAAGTTCTTTTCACTCACAAAGGACTAGATTTTGCCACCATCATGTCAGAAAGAACTTCAGTGAAGTTGTTGAAAGTGCCTATAATGCAAAATACTGCTTAATATTGCTTAATATGGACTCCCAAACTAGAAAAAGACATTTGTTTTACTATACAGATTATAATGTTTAAACACCAGTCATAGAGATATGCATACAAAAAATCCCCACCTTTATGTGATTCAGGCACTTAATTTAGCATGATTTCAAAACCAGGGAATGAATAGACACAAATCAATTATTTGTGGGAGGTGGGGGGCATGTTTTGTGTGATTTCTATTTGTGTCACCTTCACATGACCTTGAACAGGCCTTACAACAGCAGATCCGAAACCAGCAGCATAGAACCTTTTATCCCTCTTCCATCACAATAATATGAGCTGCAGTTTCCTGCAAGGAATTTAGGTGGAATTTTGATTTTTGCTGTGTTCTTTGATGAGTTAAGGTTTTAATCAAATTAAGACCTATAGTCACCAATAGATCATTGTGTTTAGTTGTCAAGTTATCCAGAAACATACACTTGCCTACATAAAATACTTTTCCGGATATTACTTGCTTAACTAGTGAACAGAATAAGGTAAGGTTCAATGATATGAGAGGCTTTTGTACCAGAAGAATGTATTTATTAAAGAATGCTGCATTCGTCAATGATTTAATTCATAGGAAAAACAGAATGATAAAATTAAAAAGGTGTAATAACAAATGGTGGAAAACAGAGATCAAAATCCATCTAGATTATTAAATTGTGATTCATTTCCTTCTAAGGGTGTCACTTAATTGAAAGGGAGTTGCAGGGATGGTTTCAGTGAGATGACAGATGCTTCCTCCATGTCTATTATAGTCAGTACCAGCCAGCAACTTGCCATGGACTGGAGGCTGGCTGATGTTGTGCCCATCTATAAGAAGGAGCACAAGGTGGATCCAGGGAATTACAGGCCTGTCAGTCTGACCTCAATGCCCGGGAAAGTCATGGAGCAGGTGATCTTGAGTGCTATCATGAAGCACATGCAAGAGAACTGGGTGATTAGGTCGAGTTAACACGGGTTAACAAAAGTCAGGTCTTGCCAGACTAACCTGATCACCTTCTATGACAAAGTGACTAGACTCCTGGATGAGGGAAAGGCTGTGGATGTGGTCTTCCTGGACTTCAGTAAAGCCTTTGACACAGTTTCTCACAGCATTCTGC
>WAAB01015135.1:7428-105378 GCA_013389865.1 Piaya cayana | reverse complement strand
CTGGCCTCTTCTCCCAAGTGACAGGGGACAGGACAAGGGAGAATGGCCTCAAGCTCTGCCAGGGGAGATTTAGGCTGGATATTAGGAAAAAAAAAATCACAGAAAGGGTCATTGGGCACTGGATCAGGCTGCCCAGGGAGGTGGTTGATTCACCTTCCCTGGAAGTGTTTAAGGCACACATGGATGAGGTGCTGAGGGGCATGGTTTAGTGTTTGATAGGAATGGTTGGACTCAATGATCTGGTGAGTCTCTTCCAACCTGGTTATTCTATGATTATAAGAAAACCAATATGATCTCTAACATCTTTATCAGCAAGTTCTCCAGACAGAGCAGCTTGCTTGGCACCTGCAGGCCATAGAAGGTCAACTCATCACAAGTATCTTTTCCATTATTTTCTAAATTAAAATGAATTACCTCAGACTCAGAGTCATGTCTGAACATTTTTGCCTTTTTTAAATAATCAAAGTGAAAAGTAAGAACCATATAATTATTAAGTGATAGTTTAGGGATCATTATACTACTGATTCTAAGAACATTTAGATATGTAATTAATAATTAAAGTAAAATACACTTCATCTTCTGCATCAAATAATGTTGTACTGTGTATTTTAAGATAGCATTGCATTTCAACTGAAGAACATCATAGAAAGTGTGGGGCTTTAATAAGTTTAAAAATTTCTGTATATTGTAATATTACACATCTCAAAATGGTTGTTTGGAAATGTACAAGTATTTGCAGCTTAGTGGTGGTGGCTTTGCATTTTTCTTGCCTCACTTCTCTAACATATTTCTCAAGAGAAGTATTCTACACACTATGAGTATAAAACAGATAACACTTTTACCTTCTACTGGAAACTTTATGCTTATTGCAAAAACATTGTGTTTTCATATTTTTCTGACATGACATCTTAATTACAGTGATGTGGTCATTGCACATAACAGTGGAATAACTTCAGGATGACCGATCCTAAATCTTTCCCCTTGAAAAGGAAATGAAAACAGAAGGTGTGTTGCACTGATTCTTCTCCTCCTTATAAATGTCATCCATTGCAACCTCCACCTAAAGATGGCAATTGAAGTACACCAAATATTTTTTTTTTCCATATGCCTGATAGCCTCTTAGATGCATACATACTTTTCCTTTAATCACTTCATTGTTTTGATCATTTTTTGACCAAGCTTTGGTGGTGGACTGTTGATGACAACTCTCATCAGTAGATCTGTTATCAAGGGATGGCATAATGAATTTGTTCTGCTGTCACTTCAGGACCACTCGTTAGTACCACAGAATTACGAAAAGGAGACTCCTTACATTCTTGCCAAAGTCTCTATGTCTCTGCTTTAAATGGTTTTCCTCAGTCTCCATCTCCCTCTCTTACAGTCACATCTGCCTTTTCCCTTTAATCATCTCTAATGGAGTCTCTGGAGGAGGCACTCTGGGTGGAAGTAGTTGTTTAGGCAGACATGTAAATATCAGTTTGCCTCAGCTAGAATAGGAGGTGTGTGCTGAACAAGAATGTTTCTTTGGTTTCTCTCAATTGCTTCTACTGTGGATCACTCATCTTCCTCCTCTCTTTGGAGATTTGTCCCACTAGTAATGATTTCTGATACATGCTACCGATTACCAGGGTGCTGTGTCCTCTTTCTTCTCCTATCATCTAGGCTTTACTATTTCTTTGAGCTACTGACTGCTATAGTGCTATATGGTATTTCAATCATGTTCTGTGCCTCTAGTCTTCAAATTTCGTTATCATTTGTCCCTCTGTTTTTGTCTTTACCTACTTATTATATCAGGTGGTATCTGTGAAAATTCTGGAGAACTGTATTGTGATTGACACCCTCAAGGCATAAGTTCAGTTCATCTCCACTGCAATAAATGTCTAAAGCCAGACACCTCCATAAACCTTCCCAAAACTCATTGTCATGTTGCTATTCTCAACTATTTGTGCCTTCTCTGTTCTCCAGTAACTCTCTGAAAAAGCCATACAGCAATATGGTATAGAGTCTTTCTGTGACATGAATCAATGTATTGGAAAGTTCACATAGTTTTTCCATAGCAGCATGTACTTTCTTTTCTCATTGAGTGAATGTTTTATTTAAGTTTACAAAAATCCTACGTGTGAAACTATATAATGTACTGAACTTATATTATTTTTGCATTACTGACTCCTGCTTTGTAGACCAAAATAATATGCAGGTGTTTCAAATATCCCCTGAAATATAAGTAATGAAAAATACTGTCTGTATTTTAATTAAAAAAGAGAAAAGATTTTTTTTATAAAACTACCTTGTAGTATATATTTAATTGAAATCTTCCTTTATTGATGTTTTTAAGTGAACACTTAAAATAAATGAACTCTGGTTTTTTACCATGTTATGTTCCTGTGTTAAATTTTAGTCTTTTTTTACCTTTTCTTTTGCTAAAACTGTTAGTCTGGAGTGATTAATAAGTGCTCCAATATAGAGTTAAGTAAATGAAAGCCATAATGTTGATCTCCCTTAATGTGTTTTCACAGTGAATACATAGACCTTTATATCTGTGAATACCGTATCTTTGACTGGCTAGTCCAAATCCTACTTAGCAAATTATTATGTTAAATATGATTAACTATTTATTATTTAAATTTAAAGATGATTAATTATATATTAGCACAAGTTTTAATATCAAGCCTAAAATATATTTCATAGTACAGGGCTTAAAGTATCTGAAACTTCAGGAGTGAAACTTTATATGACTCACCAACAGGCTTGCCTTTGTCTTGGTGGCAAAAGACAATTGTTCCATTGTATATAAATATGTAATAATATGTAAATAATTATCAGTGAACATCTTTTATTTCCATTTCCTATCTCTGCAACAGGTTAACTAAGACTCTTCATTAACTATATCCTAGGTTTATTACTCAGCAATATTTTACTTTTTACACTCTAAGAGCGGTTCTGCACATACAACCCCATTGTCCTATGAGCATCAGTTGCAAAACAGCTTCATGATTACAGTTTCACCTCTTCAGGGCTTGTTGTGCAACACATGCAGCTCACGCTTTGTAACATAGGAAGTTCTATGCTTGGGGATGTCAAGTTCAGTCCTTTCATCTCCTTACTCTTCTACCAGTATCCTTTCTTTGTCATTTCAGTTATATAGGCATTCGTCTTTCTGTGTGCTAACTCCAGGCTCCATTTCTCTGGTTATCTCTTAAGTCTTGTTATCTGCCCTGACCCAGCCAGCCCTTACCACCCTATTTCCTCTGTATTAAATTTAAATCTAAAGGAGCCTACCGTATGTCAGTGGAAAGAGGATTTTTCTTTTCATTTTTTGTTGAGTTGTTTTATATATTTATTATAGTACCTAAACATACAGAAACATAAATTAGAAGTCCAAATTGTGCTTGAAACTTGATCTTCCTTCACAGAGAAAACTGATCATGAGTAAGAAGTGAGTACATATGCACATTTCCCCTACTTACAGAGGTGAATTACTCTGGGACAAACACTGACTTGCATTGTAGGAAAAGTATACAATTCCCTCATAGATACCTCACTTGGGTAGCATTGTCAAAACGGTCTAGAAGAGAAGTATTAGGAGACTCACATGGCAGCAAAGAGATACATTATTTTCATTTATCCATGGGTAGTTTATTTGCTTTGCAAAGGGATGAAGACTCATGTCATTACTCAACTAAGACACTCCATCCACCAGCTAAGCATCTTGGAACTTAAAATAAATATATAAAACAGTTGGCAATATCAAAGGAACAAGCAAAGGAGAAAGACCACTTAGCCTTTAAAGGAAGGGAAACAACATACATTTAGCTTGTGCATTAATTTGTATGGATGATAGACTAGATTCTGATACCTCTTCTCATAGGTGTAGCAAGCAATGGAAATAACAATTATGATTACATCTACAGATTTTGAGCTTCCACAAAAAGACTTTTGAGAAAGCTGCAAGGTAGTAATATTCTTTATAAATTCCAGTCTTAAGTATGGGAAGAGAATAAACATGAAAACTCTTGATACTGGAGAAAAATCTTTTCTTCTGATTACTGGCTGCAGCACTTCCAGTTCAAGGTTTTTCCTCTCAGGGTATTTACACAATAAATTTGGGTAATTTCAAGTTGCAGCTATGACAATATTTTAGTAGAAGACATAGGTTTGGATAAAAGAACTAAACACAAAATGGTGTATCACAAAGGTAATATGACACTGGTATAGTGGGAAACTTATGCTGAAGTTCTTCCCTGGGCACAGAGTCATAAATGCCAGAACTGTCAGATAAATTACCAGCAAAATCCAGCAAAAAAACACCCCAATAAAATAACCTTACTGAAAAAAACCCCAGTACTTGCAGAAACTTCATGTGAAAGTTATAGTAGCTGAACTGAAAATGCCAATAAGTAAGATCAGTAGATTCCGCTGTCACAAAGTTAGTATCTGTATAATCCTTTATTATTACCATAATTAGAAAATTCATAACATGGTTAGCTTTCAATATTTTCTGTCATGCCTCTTCTCTGTAGTTTTCTTTCACCTTTTGTTCTGGAAGTATGGAATTTACAGAACAATATAAGCATAAGAGAAACACTTAGATCATAAAACTTAGAAAATTTTCTAAAATGTTATAAAATTAGATATTTTCTAGATCATAAAAAAGGAAATCACCCTTTTTGAATAACCTCTATGGTTCACTGATATACTACAAATGGGAACATGAAGGCATTCATTTATTATGTCTTTTTTTTTTCTGAAGCAGTGCAGTGAACATTTATCTCTTAACACTGTATTCAGTATTAATTAAAATGTTTTGCACAGTTACTCTTTGTAGTGACACTTAGAAAATTGGCCAAAAAGCAGAGTGTCTAATTGGGAATAATGTCTTTGCAGCCATCAAGGTGAGACAAAAACAATCTCAACTATAAATCATCATAATTAAATAAATTAACATAGAGAGATAATTTTGTGCTGAATAAAACTACAACTTCCTAACCAGGGAGTTTATACTAAGCCTTAGGTGGGTTCAGTTTTCTTGGATACACTGAAAATAGTTCTACTGTTGTTAGAAACCCAGAATATGAATTTAAATTTAATCTTAGAATCTCTTTTCTTTTAGGGTCAAAATATTGACATCCTATAAAAGGATAACTTTCTCTGAAACTACTGCCCACAGTGCTATTGAAATTATATGTGAAGTAATACAATTTTCTACATGAATTTCAGATTCTCCCAGAAGCAGACCCAGTGTACTGGTGCTGTAACAGTAGCTGAACCAGAACAGAAATAGCAAACAACCCATTACTGTCATATGAGCAGCTTGTTTGCCTGTGTGCTCATCCTTATGGAAGTAGAGGTAACTTTGAATTCAGTTATAAACTTGACAGCATAGCAGGCTGTTGGATATGGGGCTTTTGACCAGACAGGAGTAGGACAGATACATGTTCTGCACAAAACCATTTTTTTTTCCTTTCAAAATTGAAGCTTTTTAAATACTCATAAAGGGAAAGAGTTTTAATACAAATATAATATGTACATCTGTGCCTATGCGTACACATATATGTATATGTAGTGAAGTGAGAAATGTGGTTAACTTTTTTTTTTTTTTTTTTTGTCATTTGTGTGTTGAGCATGCATGCCTGGTGTTTGGGAACAAATAAAACTGTACATAGCAAAATATGAATTGTTCAAGTATCTATTTCCAGTTCCAAATCAGAATATGGAGACTATCACCAGTCTTTTCCTTTACTTATTCCATAACAAAACCAAAACTGTAGGTATATACATTTGTACTTACTAATTTCAGCAGGATATTTGCACATAGCAAATAGAGTAATAGAAAGTAATAGAAAAAAAACAGTCTCAAGGACTTGTATACATTCACATCAAAAGACATTTGATTTATGGCTGTATATTTTTATAGCATATGTTCCAGTGTAAAAAGGTGAAATATTTATTAGAGCATACAAGATTATAACAAACTGATTCTACTCCACTTTCCAACAAAACTTCCAAATGCTGTGATTCTGTGTGAGGGAGAATTAATCATGCTGTATTGTCTTTTTCCCAGAAGCCAGTGTATTTTGTAGTCTCTGGAAACCCAGACAGCTGAGAAACTGCAAGGCAAGGATGGAGGAAGACAATCAAGGCTTCAGACTTCCAGTGTAATCGACCCCTTGAGTAGCTTACAGCTGGGCCAGCAACCCAAGATCTCAGATAGGCACCATAACAGGCAGCCACAGTGATGCCCAGTGCAACACATTCTGTCAGGGTCTGTTTTCCAGCAGAGGGCTGCTAAGGGATATATGACCCCACAGAAGGCTTTCATTTCCTCAAATTAGAAAATTGAGGAAAAGAACTGTTTCTTATAAAGTATTTATTTCTTCTTAACTTCTAGTCTCTCTGGTGTCTTGACATATATATCTGTATTCTCACACCTCCACATAATTTCTGCTAAATCTAGCAACTAAAGTTAAACTTTGAGATAATAATGTGATTTTGTGCATAACTATAAGTATCATAGATTCTGTCTTTAATTGTACTCCACAAAAATCTGCTGATATAATTCAGAGATTTAATAATTTGATTTCAAAATGCACAACAGGCCAGGATTTGACCTAGTATTGTTTAAATATGCCTGAAGACTCAAAGGAAATTAAGTCATTAAGGGATTCTTAGTAATATCAGTATTGCTTTAGGTCTTTAATATCTTTTTAGGTTTTTATTAATAATCATTGAAGCTAGAGAAAATTATTCCTGTAGTTTCAATTGTAATACAAAATCCAATCTTGATCTGAAAGCCTACTGTCTGCTCTGCTTCCTTACATATTGAAAAAGTGGCCTATTAAAACTTTCATAAAATGAAAGCAAAACTCTTCTGTTGTCTTCAAGAGACAGGTTGGGAAGAAGCCAGTTTTCTCATGGCAAGCACAGAGGAAAGAGTAGGAATGACCTGTGCTGGATGCTCTCTGTTCTGTAGATATGAGGGTACTGCTCTAACCACCCTGTACTATATTTCTTGGATGAAGATTTGAGGTGTATGTCTTGGACTTCTGGAAAGAAGGTCACTGAACAACTCATATGAGAAAAGGGACTAACCAACTTTCTGCAGAATTGTTAGATTGCTTTTCACATTTGCAACTGCTACCATTGCCATAATGTTCAAGAGAATTGCAAATAAGTAGCTGAGTCCACGTGGCCATGAATTAGAAAAGAGATCAGTTCCTGAAGTTATTTCCTGTGTAATTTGTTTACTATCCCCAAGTGCGGTAGATTATTTTTTATGCAGAATTTTCATAAAGCAAGTTACATTGTTAAGATGCTTTACTGAGCTCTAGTGGCAAATGATTTCTGCTTGAAATGATTTTACCTGAGTTCTTGCTTTGAAAAGGGTATTTCATGAAAAGGCCAGTAAGCAGAACATCGATCTCAGAAGTATGTCAAAGGCAGATGTTTAAATTAATGTACAATTCATTTTACTGCATATCTAATTTCTTACAAATAATGAAAAATTTCTTCTCTATGTAGGCATTTATACAGACTATTAGAGCTAGTTCTAAATCATTAACCCCTCCAAGTTGCAGTTATTCATGATGTATAACCCAGCTTCCTTCTACATTTCCTTTTCATGGTGGGTTCATAAATGTTCACTTTACTTTTTAAAAATTCAGTAAAGTAAAACAGAAGTCATCAGGACACATAAAACATGAGATCATGAAGTTAAATATGCAGAGAAACTTGTCTCAGTATTACTACATCTTACAACGGTCTTTTTCAGAGTTGAAATGTGAGCTGAACTGAGTAAATAAATTCTCAATTGCCTTTTGTAAGTCAATCACTGGCCTTTTGCATAAGAAAATCTTCAGGTAACCCATTTATTTTCCTGTGTATGTAACTTCTTCTATTACAGAGAAAATAAAACTTGCATCTCACCTGAAAATTTGCTTTACTTTGTATTATCGACAACAGCTGTGAAGCATTACACAGTACACAACTGAAGATAAGATTTACTGTATGTATCTTGTGCATATGTATTTACATGTAGTTGCTAATTAACATACACCTAACCATGTTAATCTAATTCTTGGGTATTTTGTAGAACCTCCTTTTGATCTCCTTAAGAAAAGGGATCATTTAAGTAAGTCCTACATCCTCTCTAAAATGTCACTAGCATGCTTTGCTGTTGCAAACCAATTTATTGATTTCACAGGCCTTGAAGAAGAATCTCCTGCATGTTTCCTCATGAGAGAGGCATGCCTCCATTTTGGGAAACTCATAAGGGCAAAAGCTTTGTAGTCAGCTTGATTGCAGCCTTAAGCATAATCTCAAAGATAAAACACATTTATCGTTCAAGCCAGGAAAACCTTGTCACTGGTTTGCTTCAGATCTTTGTGATAAAGAGTAAATTAAAGAATAATCCTCAAGATATAATCCTCACTGTTTTTCTTGTTTATATATGTTTTCTTGTTTATATATGAACGAAGTTAGAAAAAAAATTCCAACTTATTCAGGAATCCTACTGCAATGCTGGGAAGTGTAAAATACAAAATCCTAGCATTTGTGTCAGTGGAGCACTGGAAGTACAGCTCCACCTGTATGCCACGACATTTGTGAGCTGTTGCTATGTACAGGGAGACTGAGATGGCTGCATTGTATATTATATGTCATTATAGGTCAGTGTAAATACCACTACAGGTTAATAAAGTAGTATGTTGTGACTCTAATGTATGAAAACAAATAATGAATGATACGAAATATTCACAGAGCTGGAGTGATTTAAGAAACTTGCCAGGGAAACTCTATATTTTGTGTTGCTATTTTTAACATTTTGCATGCTATAATTTTTATGTTTCTATAAAGGAGGAGGAAGAGGAGCTTTTGTGCTGTGTATAAGACACAGGTTTCAGAAATACAACTTTTCCACTAAAAGAGGCCCTGAGAGAGGCCTGAGAAAGTAAACCAGAAAAGACTACTTTTGTTCAAAACACGTGAAGAATATGATCACATTATTACATCATGCCTCTAAACAATGAGAAATCTTGGCTCAGTGTGAGCTCAGCCCTGGAGTCTTCTTTAGCACTTCAAACAGCTGCATCTATGTCCCCCTTTTTTTCTCTGATGAAAGGCAAATTATAGTTACATCCTGCTTCTTTTTAATGAATTGGGATTTAAAGTTCTTTAGGACACTGACTGAAACACAAATCTTAGGAATTCCTTGTTTCTTTCTCAATGACTCTATTGATAAATAAGACCTAGTTTTCACTCTCCTTTTTTATGTTTTCATATGTTTTCTCCAGATCTGCTAGTTCCTATTTTCATTATTTTCCTCTACCTCTCTTGTTGAAATTTAAGAGTGAAGGTTTATAGAGTCCTGAAATCTCTTCATATTGAATAGATTTTTCAAAATTCATATCAAGCCTCATGAGCCAGAACCTGTCTCACCCTACTAGACAGGAGCATGGCAGCCAGGGATCACCAAGGCAGCTCCTGCCTCAGGCATCAGACACCTTCCTGGAGGACAGATCAAGGCCAGTTACAGACATTGGCCTGTGGGTGGGTATCAGACATAGACTAGTGTTAAGAGCATGTCACACAAACACAACCGAATGGCTCACTGAAGGGAGAAGGCATGCTTCACCCTTCGTTGGGATGAGAAGTAGTTAGTAAAGTAGATGAAAGAACACGTAACCTGGTTAATTTTAAGACAGAGGCAGCTGTAGGATCATCCTTTTTAGCTTAACAGCGATCTGCAAGGCTGAGATACAAATAACCTGAAATGGCACACTTAGTTTGCAGTTCCCAACTACATGTTGAGGGGAATTAGAGCTGCATGCTCCCACTGCCCACCTTCAGCAGCAGCCTTCATGAACTGCAACTTTAACTCACTCCTTTAGCAGGAAAGTAATTTGTGAGTAGGGAGCAAGCTACTTGCCTTCTCTAGCAGTGGCCTGTTAATTGTTCATTTAACAACAGAACAAGGTCTAAGCCTACTATGAAAGGGCATGGGTTTGCTTTCATTGCTTGACAAATATCATATTTTGAATTGCAGGAATTGTATAACCCAGTTTGCATCCACTCTTAAGGAAACTGAAAAGCAATATAACAATCCCTATAAAAGAATTCAGCACCTTCATAAACCTTTCAGAATAGAAGAATATCGTAATAAGGACTCTTGTTCCCCTGTGCACTGTCTGAAGTGTTCAAAAGGTGACAGAGTGTGGTCACTAAGACTTTTGTCTCTCTGTGTGATTCTGGCTCTTCACCTGACTTAAATAGAGTTATATTCATATGCTTTAGGAAAAATATAGACATGCTTTTGTGGTTAAGGGGTATTTTTAAGGGGCAAGGTGGATTAACACAATCTCTTTACAGTATACTAAATTACTCACTGAAATAGAACTGTAGATCTGAAATATTATTTTTATTTATTTTCCCTGATAGCATATATGACATCTTGAAAATTTATTTCAAGAATGGATGGACTGAAAGAAAAAAGTTAGATAAGAGATATGTTATACTGTAGCATAGTAAGAATGCTCAGGAAAACCATGTGGAACTTTGAATTTAAGCTTGAAAATAGGGATATAGACAAAATTAATTGCATTGTATGATCTATTATTCAAGCAAGCCTTTTCAACAACAATTAAAATTGCCAAGGCCATCAAGTCCAAATACTGCCTGAGCAAACTTGAAACCTATCAACAGAATCAAAGCACACTGGGAATTGAATCTCAAGGTAAATAACATGTACAGCTTAAATAAGATGTAATTGGCTAATTAAATAATTTGAAAAACATTTCAAAGGCTAAGGCTACATTATTTAATTTTACCTACTGAATCTAAATTCTCCCTGCAGTATCAAAAAAATGTCATATTGTAATTAAATTCTTTCCCTGAACTAATAGAAATCCTTGAAAATTATGATGACAAAACCAGTTAGCTAATTAGAACTAGCAAATCTCATTCAAAAAAATTAATAAACTAAAAATTCCCCTGGTTAATGTTAATGATGGCATCTTTCTTTTGATACTTAAAATAAAATGTCCCGTTTAAAATACATATATACAATTCAGTCTCAGCTTTCTTGAGTAGCACATTATAGTAACTGGCTCCACACAGATTATTTCTGCATTACAATCCTAGCTGTGAATGGATGCAGTGAGACATATGAGTGGTTATCTTTCAAATGCTCAGGGAACAGCTAACAAAATAGACATGGATTTTGTATGTGGAAAAGGATGTGAGGCTCCTTGTGCCTGAGGAACAATAACAAAAATTAAAAATAAAAGATGATCAGAAGTGGATCTGAGTCACTGATAAATCAATTGTTCCATAGTTAAGAAGTATTTCTGTTACTTTCTGCTTTCCTCAGTTTAAGATGAGACAATTTTCTTTTCTCTGTGTAGAGGGAGAGGCCTTCCCAAAACAGAGATTGTATAAACATGAACCCATAATATTATGAGGGGATTGATCACATGGACTTCAATCTGATTCAATGGATTGAAGACATTTTACTGAGCTTAGCTGTTTCTTTATAAACCCTTTTTAGTTACATAACTGGGTGCCCATGAGGGTATCTACAGTGCATTATTGGTTAAAGGTAACTGTCCATAAAGCTATTACTAACATATTATTGGCTAAACTACTGCACATGCTAAGAAAACAAGTTACACTAAAATTAACTATGTTGATATTTCTCTTTAATTGTTTTTCTTTCAGCTGGTACTTGTTCCCACTGAATCAGCTGTTGTATTACTCCGAGCTGCTTAGCAGAAGGCTGTCTTTTCTCCTCACCGAACTGGCCTTTGTTTATCTTTCAGTTCTCTGTTTCAAGGCCTTCTTCTCTGTGAAATGTTCCCACAATATTATACTGAATCTCTACTTGAAATCTTCAAAAGCAGATTGTGCCTGTGCTGTTTTATATTAGGCACAAGCCAAGGTAAGGCACACAATTTGGAGACAAATAATCTTTTTAGGTCAGTTCAATTAGGGGCAACCTAGAGCTAGGGGGCAACTGGTTAGTTTTGTTTATTTCATTTTATACACCATCACATTACAATCAGTTGTGAATCTAACTTTGCTCTTAACTGTGTATGTTTAAAGCTGTTATCATCTGCTATACAGTTTTAGAATCTATAAGACAGGACTAATGAATCTAGACACAATTCATTTCAACTACCAAATAAAATATAATCTTGTTTTTAAAGTGACATGTGTTCAGTGTGCAGGAATGAGAAATAAAATACATTTACTTTTTTTAAAAAATGCATATAACTCCATGTGTACAACAGGAACACATGCGTTTTGAGTAAGATGGAATTTTCCGTGGAAGTCTTGCCTTTTACGGTAATAAATAATTTTAGGTGATTATATAAATCAATATTTTACAAACCACAAAATTCCAAGGAAAATCATCACTGAGGAACTGGATGATAATTTCTTTCAGAACTTGCAAGACAAATTTTTTGTACAATGATGTAAACATGACTGAGTCCAATATCTGGGCTTAGTGTTTTACCACTTCAAAGATGACTGTCTTAAAATAATATAGATTTTTTCACATTCAGTAAAATTATTTAACAGTTTACCCACATCAGTTTGAAGTAACTTCAGAAAATAATCCTTCATTGGAAGCCAAATTCTGAAATATACATTTATTCTTTTTTCAGAGTTTATTTATTACACTTCATGTGAGTTGAGCAAGAATGTAAGTTGGGCAAAAACTTCATAAATTCTTTTGGTGTTGATTACATAATAAAAGCAAGACTGATAGAACATTCTCTTACCATTTTTAACAGACTGAAAGTAGATTGGGAAAAAAAAAGGAATAAACAGAATTCTTTGTTTAACAAATATCATAAATAACTATTTTAGCAGGAATAAGTATGAAAAATCAAAAGGAATTAGGAGCCCTTCAGAATCCAAGGCCAGAGGCAGCCAGTAGAGGTCATAAATTTATATTTGGTGGACCTGGTGTTCCACCAAAGGAGTTTTTAATTCAGTTGCTCCTTCAAGTCATTGCTGATAATTTTGGAAAGCAATCTAGTTAAAATTGCTGATTTGCCGTGGTCACTGACATAATTCAGCTTTTCAGTTTAGCACAAATCTTTTAAAAATGTTCTTATGAAAAGCATGCATTCTGCATTTATTTTTTTCAGCTTAATTAGTTTCCTGTTTCCTTCAATGAAAACAGCTTCTGGAATGTGAATATAAAGTAAATAATTAAACTAATAAGCATGACAATATTGATTTTTTTTTAAGGCCAGAAAGCACCATCTTATCTAATTTCATTGTATAAGGGGCTACTGTGTGAACCTCTCTGCTTAGTTAATAGGAACTAATTTGGATGTGATGGGTAATGCTTATCACTATTAATAATCACCTATTCATTGAAGTAAGAAAGCGGGGAAGTACCCTATACAAGCATTTGCTGGAATAATGGTGGTGTTGGAGAAGGATGAATGAAAAAGATATAAATGCAAAGGACAGATCTTTACAGAGATCAAATGATGACATGATTAATGTAGCTCCCCTCCGTATGTTAGGCTTAGCCTTCCAAAGTTTGAGACGCTTGTCTAGGCTGTAAAATACACGACCAGTAAAGTTCAACAGGTCCATGACTGAATTCTGCCATCAAACAGCACTGATATTTCTTGTCAGGTCTAAGGGCATTTTACAGATCCCTGCTTTAACATTTACCTAGTGAACCTGCAGCTGAACATCTATATTACCAAACTTTACTGTGTGTCCAGATGAAACAGAGAAACATGCTCACTTCTTTGGGCAGGTGAAGTTCCATGGAAGCATATTTTGTCTTTAAGACAACACTCCCTTCTGCTGTGAAGACTTTTGAAAAACATCAGTTGAGAACCTTGTTAAAACATTATTACTTTGAAAGGCTTTCTTAACCAGCAAAGTAACTCTGTGTGTGTGTGTGTCTGTGTTTATATATATTTTTTTAAAATACCTCCAAACCTAAAAAATGTTATGGTTGACTCACATTACTACAGATGTTTGTCTACACTTCAGAGTGAGAAAGTTCTGCTTATAAACCTGTTTCTTGTGTGATGAATCAATCTACTCAACAAGTATTTCTTCACAATATTTTATGTCTAGCTATGAAGTTGTCAGTTTTGCCCTCAAAAGTTACAGTGGTTACTCCCATGTTTATTTAATAATATGGTGCACTGAGCCATTTTATTACTACATCTTTTAGTTCTGCAAGTCTGGGAAATTTAAATTACTAGAATAGCAAAGGGTATCTAATAATCTATAAAGTAGATACATTTAATTAAGGTACAATTAGTTTTTTACACAATTAAAGAGGCTACTGACAAAACAACATTTGAGAACCTTTAGAGGCTCAAAACCCCTATCATCTGAGTCTTAGGTGATTGGAGGTGATCACCTAATTTTTAGAGGCTTTTACCAGTTCTTCTTTGGGGTAGTAGGGAGGTTATACATGGAAACACATTATTACTGTGTGTAACCACATGCAAATTTTTTGCGTGAGACAACACAAGTCTGAACAAAAGGAAAGGAGGATTTTGATTGGCTTAATGAACTCAAGGCAAATCATGACACTGACATGTTTGGACAGAAAAGGCTGCACAAATCTGTTATTGCACTAGTATCCAGAGATAGATAGATAGATATTTTGCAATGTTAATAATTATCCCAAAAAGTAAATAGAGAAGGCTCACTCTGAGCAGTGATACTTTAATCATTGTGCTGGATGGCTTATGATGATGCTAATGGTGTCTCTCTATGGAGTTTAAAAGGCATGTTTGTATGGAAAAGGAGACATTTTGTATACTGGAAAATCAGAGATCTTTGGGAAGTAGACTATATGGCAAAAGAGAATGACAGAAAAGAAAAAAAAAATGTTTCTCTATGGTTAAGTTTAATGTAACCAGTATGAAATATCCTGGCAGTTCTCGCTCAAAAAACTTCACACTGCAGTTAAGACTTAATTTAGTTGGGACATAGTAAAATGGATTCTGTTGACAAACTAAGAATGCTAGTTTATTACAAGCAGAGAGGATGCTTTTAAAAAGGCAAAAGATAAAGGACAGAAGCTGTCAGTGCTCTCATTGCAACCATGGAAGGACTCAAGCCTGCAGAAAAATTCTGATTTAAATATATCTGCATTATAAGAACTTTTTCTTTAAGTGAATAATGTTCCAGAAAACAAAAGAATTACTTCCTCTGTAGAGACAATGGTTCAGAATGAATTTAGAAAGTTAAAAAGGTTAGGAGGTAGGTTTAATGGCATTGTAGGGAAATCTAGACACAATTTAAAAGCTTTTGCTTCATTTCCTAATAACTTATAAGCAGAATTTATTTGTGCATATATTCTCATGCTTCAGCGTGCCTTCTCCTAAGCCTACAGAAAAACGTATCTGTGTATATAATAGGACATTATTACTGTCTTTCTCCTGAATAAAGAAAGTTAATTTACACAGAAACATTACATTTTTATTGTGATTTTACTTATCCTTCCAAATGTTGCATTGCAGTAGCTTACCCCAATATTATCTCTGTATCCATAATCTGAGGAGATGAGAACATTGAAAAATGCTATAACAAAGTACAATGCTCCCCTTAACATGGATGTTTCAATGCTTTAATACTCTTGAAAACAAAACAAAAGAAATAAAAACCAAAATAAAACAACAATACAGCCAGTATCCTGTTTCTATTCTGTATGGTACAGAATATGATTTATTTGTTTATTTAATTTGTTACTTTCTGTAAACCCTTCAATAATTTTTGCAAAAGTACATACTTGGCAGCCTTAGTGTTCTCTGTTACAAGGGACGGCTCTCTAATTCTATACAAATATTACATTTTCCCTCAACTGAGTGTAGGAGACAAACATTTTAGGCTTTATTACAATTCAGTTCCTTTGCAAAATGATTTTTTTCCAGTTGTTCTGGTTTGGGCTAAAGCACGACATACTCACTAATTTTCCAGCTAAGCCTTTATCAAAACTTCAACTCCTGAAGATTCCCAACACAGTTTTTCATACAATGGCTGTCATTAAATTGATATACCTGCTAGTTATCACCAAAATAACATGTCACTGGAGTGTAAAGAGGCCACAGTTCACACCTGGCCCTATGTAAATTAAGATCATTCAGAGCTAGTGTTGAAAGGGTGTCAATCCTGCTGGAAGGGTCAGACAGGCCAGGTGAACCAAGCTTAACCTATGAAGTATTTCATGCCATACAGTCATACTCAGTATAAGAGCTCGGGGACCATGAGGGTTGACTCTCTCCTTCAACAGCCAACACTCAGAGAGGACCTTACCTGTCTGCCATGAAACCATCCCCACGCTCCTGAATCCAGTTTGAGTCCAACTCCCACCCAGCTTAGTCTATCCCCTTACCCTGAAATAAATACTGTGGTAGCCCTAATATATGAAGGTAACTTTAACAACATCAGAACCCTTTAGGGAACAAACAGAAGTGGTACAACTATTGTCATTGTTTAACTTTAGAGAAGTTCTTGTATTGTAGCACCCCATTCATTTATTTTGAGTTATCTGATAGTTTATATGATTGATAGCAATGTAGGTTGCTAGAAAGGGTAGAATTAACAGTACTAAACTTCACAGGACACAGGGATAGGTAGAAGTAACTGATTCAGGTCCTAGAAAATAGACTATTCTATATGAAAACTACCAAAGAGAGGTGAAAATCTCCTTGACCTGCTCAAGGGAGGCTGCAACTTTTCTAGATCTTACTTTCTTCACTACCTTCTTGTGCCTATTCTCAGCAGATGAATGCCTGCTGCTGAATTAAGTGCACGCCTCCTGTTGCAGTAGAGGATGTCCTCTTCAAATCTCTTTCCCACAGGGATTTTTCTTTGAAGGCAAGTGAGCAGGTAGAAAAGCCACTCTTCCTTGCTCTCGCAGAAGCAAAGCAACACACTGCCTTCCCTGTCCAAACCACAATCTTTCACCCTTCAGAAATTCAGGTACTGTGGATGTAAAGCCTGACTGTACTGCTTTCTTTGCCTTAAACATTTTTCCTGAACACTGCCCCTTGGTGTGCTTTGTGGCACCAGATTCAGCATAGGATGGTACAGGAGCCAGGCTGGTCTCAGTCCCTGGAGTTGCTGCAGGCAGAGCTAATGCCGCGGCGGGCGCTGCAGAGAGATTTTAATATTTGGACAAGCTCAGATAAGTGTTACAGGTGATAATAAAGTGTAATGTAGTGTTGGAGGAAGTACAGTTCCATATACATTAGTTTCTAGTATGCACTGTGATAGAAGGAAGAAAATTGCCACAAAAGGGATGTGTGTATTCCCAGGATAAGGCAGCATGAATCTATCTATGCCTCTATAAATATTTTAATCAGTGATGTAATTCAGGAACATAATTACTCAGTGTTTGTTTGTTACACACAGATCGATGAGTTTACTTCTTGTTCATCAAGGCAACTCTGATCTTAACTTTTTTATTTTCTGAATGAGTTAATGTATTCTTAATATTTTAAAATACTTTCAGGGTGCTGCAGCGTAAATTTGATCACATAGTATACTAAATTGTTAACAGAAGTTTATTAGGGAAATAGAGAAATAAAGTAATTTTTAAAAATCACATTAAAAATAACCAATACCCAAAACTACTATAGATTTTATATAATCCTTTAGGTCACAGTCAAGTGTAGGTGATCTACAATTTTAACCATTGGATGGAAGTAAAATGCACAATTTGAAGTGTGTATATGTTTTTTAAAACCAGAACAGCTATAACTAAGGTCATGCTCGTAGAAGCGTGCCCTGATGATATGGCCATCTTATGTGTCTGAAGAGTGGAGCTGCTGGGCCAATGTAACAGAGAGTATTTTGCCCCTTCTTATCAGTAGAAGGACATGAAGAAAGACAGGATCATGGTTGAATCCTCCCTCCATGCCAGGCAGACCAGTGAACATATCCTGCCTGCATTCACAGGCTACCAGACTGACTACATGGGGTTTTATATTCAGTAGAGGCACCATCTTAAAAAGTGGAAATCTTTCTAACTCTAATTGCAAAGTGACCCTCTTCACTTTGTGCTAGACTGAATTACAGTGTATTACTGAAGCACTGACAAGCTGAACATGCAGCTTTGATTTTTTATGTTCTAGTGACATAGCAGCTAAAATTACTAGTTACAAGAGTTCAGAAAAATAGTCATGGATAAAGAATTTGTATTTCACTGGGTGAAGTCTACTGATTTCACTGCCTAAATCTTCTTGTTATCCAAAGCAAAAGATTGTGATTTGAAATTTCTGCACACTATCCTCCCACTATGATTTTTTGTTTTTCCTACGAATAGTAGCAGGGAGAGGGTGATGGACAGACCTCTGGGATCTTTGGTCAATCAGTTATGGATGTCAGTCAAAAAATTCAGGTAACCCCATGCAGTGATACCAAAGCAGCTGCAGTAAAAATTCAGGGAAACTGTCTGACCACGCTCAACTACTTTTTCACCTCAGGAGCATGGAATTTGAGTAACTGTTCAACAGCTGTGACCCAATGGGTACATGAACATTGATTTACGTAAAAATACATTAATTGGCTTGTGACAGTTGGCAATTAAGATGCTCTACAAAACGCACCTGTTTGTCTCATTATCCCCAAAAGTATTTCCTACTGTATTTTTATATATTTATGTTAAACATTGTAATCTGCTTAAGTATAGTATAGAATCTCTTTGACTTTTTTTGTACAAAATTACACTAGATGGTCTTTAAAAGTATGTGTTTAGCAGGTGCCTGGATAATTCTCAAAAAAAGATGAAACTTCTATTGTTGTATTAAGCATTATTTACACTTATAGCTATGTTATGTGTATAAATTTTGTGGCTGTTAGTTATATTTATATTTTAGAAATATTAAGTTGGTAATGAATGTTACTAGAACATTTAAGCTCTTCTATAATTAATAACTTTATGGAGTGCACAGCAATGAATTAATTTTCTTATTCCTCAGTCAAAGTTTGTAGCTTTCATTTAATGGAACCCTTTGGAATGAGAAATATACAGCTTATTTTCTTTACTTTGAAAACAGAAGCTTATATTCCTCTCTTTGTTAAAATCCCTTTCATTAAAAAAAAAATACAGGATTTTTAATGAAGAAATCCCTCCTGTACTTTTTTTTGCTTTACAATCCTTTACTTTGGTGGAGGGAATTACTTAAGTATACGTATGGGAGTTCTAAGGTTATGGTGCTATGTTATTGTTACAGGCTTCACATGCTGCAGTTTCTGCTTGAGAAAATTTCAAGATAACACAACAATAAAATTGCAAACACATCAGAAACCAGAGCAGAATGAATGCAGAACTGAAGGATACTCTAATATCCCAGAGAGCAACTGACTGCCTAAGGGAAATGAGATTCTACCATCAAATATATCAGAAAAAGAATATCAAATGTGTTTTTGATTGGCTTGGCAAGTGCTCATCAGGTGATTAAATTGTCTGAGTGAAGTGAGTTTACAGAAATGTGCAGGTAAACTTCAGTTTTAGACAGATTTTCTTTGGTTTCCATAGGAAAAAAAACAAACAACAACAACAACCCCCGCCCCCCCCCAACAATATTCTAAAACCTCTGTTTGTTTTCTACTCTGTAAATTCTGCCCTGGACATCTTAGGTTGAATGGCATCTTGTCACTTCAAGGGAGACAGAAAATAATTCTGTATGTCTCAGGTAACACCACCTAAAGCCTGAGCAAAAAGCTTTGTGAAGACATAAGTTGAAGCAAGTATCACCGATATAAAATGATGTTTTAGATCTTACGAGAAAACTGACAGAAAGGAAATAGCTCTTCAGAAGGAAATTCAGAGGTGTTTTTTTTTCCCCTTTCCCTCCTTCAATAAGTATATTACTTGAGTCAGTTCAAGCTCCAGTGATCTCAGCTCTCACAGTTTTTCTAGAAGTTTCCTGATGTCACATATAGCCACTGAGGCAAAGGGTTCCTGAGCAGAGGGCCACGTGGCAAAGCCACAGCGGCAAAAATGCAGGAGGAGAAAGGGAACCTTAACCCCCTAACACCTCTGCAGAGTGGGAAAGGGCAGGCTCCTCATGAGCAGGTGGCAGCTCTGACTCAGAGTGAGTAAGGAGAGGAGAGATGGTGGCCAATCCCTCTCAAATACAATAGCAGGTTCTGGGAGCACAGGGATGAGGAGTGTGATGAACAAGGTGGGCAAACAGGGTATGATGTGTCAGAAGAGAGTGGTACATCAGCTTGCATGGCAGTTCATGGAAGCAGGGTGCAGTCCCCTGCTGGCTCTAGGGAGTAACTTAACTCATGATTGTTGCCTGCCCAAAAAAGGACCTAGATCTGGTTTCCACTCACCCAAAGGTCATTACCAGAAGGTGACCGAGGTGGAGTTCCTGCTCTCTGGCTGCAGGGAGTGCCTGAGCATGTCACTTGTACTGGAGGGCAGCAGAGACAAGCTGTTTTCAGTGTGACCAGGTGAATTATTTGCTCAGCCTTGTGGCAAAACTGAAAGAGGAAGTGGAAAGGTTAAGGAATATCAGCATGTGTGAGAGGGAGATAGATTCATGGAGCCACACCCTACCTTCCCTGAAGCCAAGGAAGCAGACAGAGGCTCCATGAGAAGCAGAGGATTCCCTGCCCTCTTGCCATCAAGCAAAAGGAGGGGACCAAAGAGGTGGAGAAGAATGGAAGTAGATTGCTGGTTGATGTGGCCCCCTTGGCCTCTTTAACTTTCCCAGTCGCTATCACTTCAATACCTGAAGGCACTGGTTGCAGTTTCAGTACCTGAAGTGAGCCTGTAAGAAAGATGGGGAGTGTCTATTTACAAAAGCTTGTAGTGATAAGACTAGGGGCAATGGATATAAACTGCAGAGGGGCAGATTTAAACTAGGCATAAGGAAGAATTTATTCACCATGAGAGTGGTGAGATGCACTGGAACAGGTTGCCCAATATGCTAATTAGACTCAACCCACAGGGATGTCTGCTGTCATCCTGGGATCTAGATTTGAGATGTTACTAGAAAACTGCCTGATCTGGTATGACCCTTCGATTATTACTCACCATTGTTTTTGCAGGTTGGCAGTGATAAGGTTGCACAGAAAAGTCCAACAGAGATCGAAAGGGACTTCAGGGCACTGGAACAATTGGTTGATCACCATGAGAGTGGTGAGGTGTTTTTCTCTGTCCAATCAGTGTCAGGGAAAGATTGAAAGGAACAAGAAAACTCACCTGAATAACACATGGCCCAGAGGGAGAAAAAGAGGCTGAGGGGAGACCTTATCACTCTCTACAACTACCTGAAAGGAGGCTGTAGTGAGGCAGATGTTGGTCTCTTCTGACAGGTGACTATTGATAGGATGAGAGGAAATGCCATGAACTTGCATCAGATGAGGTTTAGATTGGATATTAAGAAAAAAGTCTTTACTGAAGGAATGGTGAAATACTGGAACAGGCTGCCCAGGGAGGTGATGCAGTCACCATCCTTGGAGGTGTTCAGAAAATGTGTAGACTTGGTGATCTTTGAGGTCTTTTGAACACTAATGATTCTATGATTCTGCACGTTTATCTTAAATTCCCACCTAGTGTGATATAAAGTAACGTTAAACTTTTTGTACTTATTTTTTTCTCTAATTCTTAATCAAAGCTTTTAGGCCTCATGTCTACAGAGCAAAATATGACTACTTACTGCACTAATTGTTGAGAATGAGAAACTGTTAGTGAGAAGAAAACCAACCAACCAAACACAGAAGAAAACCTCAAACTATATTACTGTTTGATTTACATGGCTTGCAAGATGGTAAAATGACTTTTCAGGAAACTGCCATTAACAGTGTTTGAATATGAGTCTGACTTCTTGCATTGTCAGTTTGAATTTATACCTGTAAGATTCAGGATTTAAGAATCAAATATGTGTCTTGCATGTACCCCATTATCATTTTATAATCCTCCTGTAATGGAAGTGGGTAACTTTATGCACACCGTGCCTAATCATGTGGGTTCACAACTCACTGCTCAACACATTATTTCTGGTTTGGCACAGAAATTGCATTTACATATTGATTGCAGGCTGTAGTATTGTTGTTTCTAAGATATCCTGTTGTTTTTGTTTTAGTTTTATCAGTATCTTTTTCAAGCAGATATATTTTCTCCGCAACATTGGTTTATTTACAGATTTTATGATGAGTCCGTTTTATTGATTTCTTCTTTCATATGGTCTTTTCATTGCCTTTGTTATTTTACAGTGAAAATACTGCAATATAATGAAATAATAGTAATAAATGATAAAAGTATTACCCATGAAAGGAAGAAGGACTACAGCTTTGTAATTATGAATGCAGCAAGTTTATTTACAGATACTGTCAACAGGTCTAAGATGTTGCTTCCTCTGAGAATCTGGATACCTCTAGGTATCTCCCAGGAGGAGTGGAGCAGGGATTCCAGGCTCCTCAGCAGGGATTCCCCTTCGGTCTGGGAAAGACCCCCTCAGGGCAGGTGTTTCCCTGTGGTCTCTGGGAAGGACCCAGGCTGGAGCAGGGAAGAGTGTGAGGAGGATGGACTGGAGTGGCAGAGAGGACTAACCACAGCCCTCCATTCCCTATCACCCTGCTCTCTCAGGGGAAGGTGGTAAAGGAATGAGTGATAGAGGAGTGAAGTTGAACCTGTGGAAAAATAAGGGATGTAGGGGGAAGGTGTTACAGGTTTGGGTTTTTGGGGGGTGTTGTTGTTTTTTTCCTCATCTGACTCTATTTTACTTGATAATAAATTATTTTTCCCCATGTTGAGTTTGTTTTGCCTGTGACAGTAATTGGTCTGAGTCTTTGTCTTTATAGTGACCCATAAGCTTTTCCATCTTCTTTTATATCCTTTTCTTGTCAAGGAGAGGGAGTGAGAGAGTAGCTGGGTAGGCATTTGGCAGGCAGACAGGGTCAGTTGACCACTGGGAGTTAATTTGTTAGATAAAAAACTTCCTGTGAAAGGTGACCATCTCTTCAGTCTACAGGACTACTAATTATTTCTTTTGCTCTGTGGCACTGTTGTTATAGTTAAATCAAACAAACAGAATCCAATTAAATTCTTTAAGTATTTATTGCATAGGAAAGTAAAAGGCAGCGCTGGGCGGTTCAGAGAATCTCAGCTTCTCTGGACTCGCAAAAGTCATAGTCCTTAAGAAGCTCCTTATATGCTTTTTCTGGAGCCTCCTTAAAACTCTCTGCTTCCGCGAAAACCTTGCACTTAATGCTTTTCAGGCAGCGCAGCGCTGTGACTCGGTCTCCCGCCGAAGATCGGGTCCAGTTTTCCCACCGAAGGGTTGTTTTCTGCTGGAGGCTCAGTCCGGCCCCCGTGACCCGGCTCCACCAAACACCGTGAGCTGGTTTTCCCGCCAGGTGGTGTCGCTACCCAGCAACAGCGCCGGCAGGGGGGCGGCTTCTGTGAGCTCAACTCAAATGCCCTTCCTTCTCCTTTCTTTCTTTCAATACAAATACAACACTTATTTAAAAACTTATACTATTGCTAACAACGGTAACAGAACACCCCCACGCTTGAAATAATAAGTCCACCTCCCAATTTATTTGATCAGCAAATTACACCCTCTTATCTATTACAATGTTGCTTTCTGTTTGTTCTGCACCACAGATATGCAGACTTATGACAAAACAGAGAGGTTGTTACGCTTGCTATTTGCAAACCTGTAGCATTAGTTTGAGCCATGCTGTATTTCTCAGACCAAAACCTTCAGGATCTCCTGGGGCACTCAGGGCTGCTTCCCTCCTGTGTGTAGGCATCATCCTCCTACTGTCAGAAAGAGTCTCCAGGTGTCATTTACTGGTTTTGATGCTTTCATATATTCTCCCACATCTGCTTCACACTAGTTAAATACTGCCTATATATTTAGATCAAAATCTTCCTTTAACCTTGAATTCTCTGTCTTGTATAAGTTCAGTATATTTTGGGTTTGTACCTCTGAGTACCTCTTCTCATATTTTCTGCAGTGTACATAGAATAGCAAGGTATAGATAAGTTCTGCCCTTCTGCATATGCACTACCACGCAATATTCTACAATCACATGGTTGAATATGCCCTTCAAAAACTGTCTGTTTTCTTGCATAAAGACCTGCCACTCTAGAGTAACCTCTTATCTCTATGAGGTTGTCTAGAGAACTATCTCCACCCAGGACTTGGAGAGTAAAATAGAGATTCTGAGAGAGTATTACACATTTTTTTTCTCTTGTATTCACATAACCCCTATGTACATTCTTGATTTGTTTGTTAACTGACAGGGGGTGAACTGACTGTTTTGAAAATTCATTTCAGCAGAGCAGCTGATGTGCCTTGATTTAAAAAGCAAAATAAACCAAAACATTTATTTTAAGTCCCTTAGGGTGTCAGAAACACTGAAATCCAAACTGAAATCCAAAAGGAAAATAAAGAATATTTTATTTATTATAGAAAATAAATAATTATGCAGAGGTTTTCATGTCATGTACTTCTGCATGACCACCTCACGCTTTTTTTTTCCTTGTTATTTGGTTTTTCTAACATAAGAAAAAAAGTTTTAAAAGCTTTATTAGTCCTGCTGCAGGCTGAAAAGACCACTGTGGGTCAGATGTGACCAGAGGTTTAATTCAGGTTGCTGTTTAAGCCAATTAAGGTTTTTCACAGTTAAAATGGAAATTGTGTTGAGCATTATCACTAACAGTTTCCATTTCTGAAGTTTTTTAACAGTGAGAAATTTACTGCATTTATTTTCTGTACAAGTCTTGTTTCTCCACTCTGTCATATGATTTCTGTGTAAAGAAAAACAATCTGCTTTATATCTTCCATGCTGATATTTTTATACAAAATTAATTATAAAATCTTGGGGAGCTTTATTTTACCTTACTTTGTGTTTTCCACAATAGGATGCCAACATGCCATCAAACAATGCACTAAAGCAGATGGCCAGTATGTAAGGTACTTGCTACGCCACTGTGATCATTTTTGAAAAGCAGCAAACATTTTATCAAAGATTAGTTGCTCTGTAGGGGAATTGTAAAAAGGATTTCTAGGACCAATGCCAGTAGCATGCAGAAGGACTCTAATGACATATTGCTCCCAGTTATCTTCTTTACAGGTCTCCAAATCAACTTGTTGAGAGGGAAAAGCATAGTTTTTGTTTTATATTTCTTAGAGGAAAAAAGGTAGGATTCCATAGGAAAAAGACTAAGACGGAAAACAAATAAAAGTCTGGAAACAGTGGTACTTGTGATGTTTTAGAGACCCCTGTGCTTTGAATAGAACAGCCTAGACTTCACTAACATGATTTTCTAAAATCAACCTAGAGGTTTTCAAACAATATAAAAGATGAAAGAATTAGCATTTAAACTGTACTTAAACAGTAATATCTCAAAGTGACCAGATCAGAAGAAGAATGCAAAGGGTTTCTGTTAACAATTTTGTTGCCCACTGTGCCTTGCTCTCTAACTTGGGATCAGCTAGCTCAGTGACTTCTTGAGTTGTAGCTATTTGTGCTTAGTGCACTCTGGCCTCAGAAAATTTTCTTTTCTGAGTCCTCTTAAGTCAAATGGTCCTATTTCTTCACCTTGCCATGATTTTCTAGTTTCTCCTTAAGCTGCAGCTTCCTAATATTGGGTCATGTCCCTCTCTCTTGCCAAGAATACATGTCCTGCAGGCATGGAGGAGATAGAAAAGTAGACCTTTGTCTAAAGGGCCTACTTTACCTCCCCTAAATCATGTCCTTCTTTAAGGACATCATATCCTTAGTTATAATCATATAAAAGCACAAATGTCTCTCAGTCTGGAGAGATGAGAAGAAATCAAGGAAACCTGTTTGGTGAAAGTGCAGAATGCTTGAATGAGAAAAGTAGGACTTACTTAAGAGATAAAAAAGGTGGCACAGAAAGTCCTTGAACAGCCAACATGTTGACCTCCAGTATGTATATTGCATTAATCTTACTTCTCAGGTTTGCTGATTAAATTGAAACCTTTTTTATTTGTTTTCTGCTTTAATGTCCAATGTCACTGCTGTAACAAAGTGGGAGAATTTGGGAGGAAGGTATTGTTTTGATTTGGGTTTTCTGTGCTTATTTCTTCTTCCCCCTGAAGCAGTGGTGACTTCTATGGATACAGATAGGGTGTTGCAATTATAAGAGCACTTCTAGATTTCTTTTATAATCTTTGCTTTCCATGTATATCATTTAACATTACAGCTTCTGGCATGCTGTGATAAATATGGTTACTTCACTGTCAGTGGTCCTTTCTAGTCAGAACTGAGACTGTTCTTGGAATGAGGAACATTTTCTGTTTCTACTATCTTTTGCACTATTTGCACCTTTTTATAGAATACAAGGTACTACTACAAGTGCAGTTAAAGGGGCTTTATTTTTTTTTTAATAGGACTAAAATTCTGCCATATTGGAAAATGTGACATAATCCCAAATAGAAACAAAGTGAGGAGAACTCAGTTCTCTAGCTATATGGGAGCTTTTCCTTTTTCACATAACTTTAAAACTTAAATATGAAGAATTACTTTTTTTTTTTTTAATCTGTTTCAGTCTTGGAAATGTTAGGCACTGTAGCAATAATCTGAAGAGGTTGAAAACAATCATCAGCTTTCTGTATCCCTTGTCTTAGATGTAGAGCATCACACACGTCATATTGATACACTCAGTACTTTGCCCATCAGTGTATGGACATTGATACATTTTTTCCCCAGTATTGCTCTGAGAATCTCATATTCATCTGAGTCTGCAGACTGACATTCAGATTTTTTTCTTGATTCTGAGTATTTTCTAGCTGGATAATAATATATCATAGATTAAAATCTACAACAGAGTTGAATTTGAATAATGATATTATGGAAAAAAATAATATCAGATATACATTTACTAGCGTATCATTTAGAATGACAAAAGCAATAAGCCAGAAGTCTAAAAATAAGAGTGAAAGTATTTCCAAGGAAACTGTATGATGTTATCTCATAAGACACACGTAAACCATCTTTACTATTAATTCCAGAGGAATTTATGCAGAAATACCAAAGAGTGTTCCTTTAAAATGTCAGCAAGATGTGTCATGTTATGTGTATTTCAGTGTCACATTTTATTGATATTGACCAAGGGTAAAAGTTCATATACTGTGTAGATCGAAAGAATACTTCATTGCAAGAGAGGTGATGATAGTGATGATGATGATTATTCCAGGTTCATTTATGATTTATTGCTACTCTCAGTGGTAAGCAGGATATATATATATAATATAGGAGGCTATTAGTAAAATTTTACACTGACAGAATATCCTGAATGGGAGATGTAACACTGGCAAACAAATGCCATTGCTAAAATGACAATTTTTATATTCTAGTACTGCAGATGTGAACACTCAAGTTTACATACATTATGCTCTTAATCTCTTAGCAAATCTCCTATCCCTACTTTTTAAATTAAGAAATATGTTTGTCTGATCAAGTTGTTTTGGTTCTCTACAGCCAAACATTCTTGCTGGCTTGTACAATACTTGCCCTTCTTTTTTTCTGTATGTAGGTAGTTTCATGCCTTTAGGAATCAAATCAAGCATCTACTGATGGCATTTAGGGAGTCTGCCATTTACTCAGGTAGTCTTGCTGGCAGGGTTTATTGCATCTCTCAGTTTCTTGAAATAGAAATGTATGATTTGTATACCATACCAAACTCCAATTAATCAAGAATACAATTTAATTCTAGACAGGAATTAGTGCTGGATAATTCTGAAGGCGTCTTCCAGCTTGACCAGTACTCTTTTTCGTAAGTCAATAGTACATGAATTAATAACATATAATAATACTTGAAGCAGAATTTGAGGTGAAGTCTAACACAACTCTTGAATGTTTATGATTTGGTTGCATTTGGAAGTAGGCAAATTACTTCTTTTATTTCCAGAATGACAATTATAAACAAATCAGAAAGCCTTCATTGTAGCTGAAACTCAAATTAGTATGTTGTCTGTTTTCATATAAATTTTCGTGTAGCAGCCAGGTAAAGTAAAAAGCTAAATGTCAAAAACTTATCTGGCCATTTTTGTTCTCTATAACACAGGTGAAAAAAAAATTTTACATTGCTATAACAAAATGGAAAAAATACTTAGTGTCCCTGGGCTGGTCTAAGGGCCTAGGTAGACATTTGCTGCACTAGCAGCATGTCTCATATAAGTGTGTACATTCATTACACGTTCACGACCACAAGCTGTCATGCTGGAGCTTACAAACATAAGAAATTGGAAAGATCTTTAGTTCTGTAGCATTCTGAAAATGGCAGGCGCTTGTAGCCTTGTTGTGAAAAAAAAAGGAGACAGGATCATTTAGTTCTTAAAATCTTTTATATACAGGGAAACTGAAAAGCACGAGTTAACTGCCTCTCAACTTGGCTGTAAAAAGCACATCAGAGCTTACTATGTGAGATGTCTACTGAGCAGCCAGGAGCCATGGTGACTTCTAATGAAACTGTAAAGCAATTTAAGTTAGTGGCATCTGAAAATAAGTGACATTTTCCACATAAAAATGTTCCCCAAGACAACATACAGGCATGAATAATAGTGATAATAAATCTGCTTTAGAGGAGGAGAGGCAGAGGCGAAGGCAGTTATTTCTGGCAAAGTAAGCATCACTTAATTTTCTTTCTGATACAAACCCTCTTCTATTCATATGTATGACCAACCATCTTTTCTAACCAACACATTATTGAAAATTATTAATTCAGGAAAGTATTTTTTAAAGAGAAGGAGAGGCTTGGCTACAAGACAGAAATGTCTGTAAAGTATTTGGAAGGTACATGTAACAAAACAATTGCTTTTCAGCTTAGAATTAAATTTGCATCAGTTTATCTTAAATTTATGCTACTGGGAAGCTTACGCCAAACCCCATTTTGTGTAAATGCTTGTTCAGTCACAATCTATGCAGAAGTTGCCTGAGGAAAGCAGAAATTAAAGCACAAAAGATTTTCTTCTTTCTCTTTTACTCTTCAGTACTGGCTGTTCTTAACTTCTAACTCTCCAACCAAACTAGCTTTGCCAGTATGTTCTCCAAGATATGAATTTATTGAGTTTTTGAGTTATTTATTTCAAAAAGGGAGCAGTTAGTTTTTCCAAGACATGTTAGCTGAGGAAAAGGTTAGAACTAGCTAAAATCAGAGGAAAAGATAATATTTCATGTAGAGAAAAGTATTTAATTTATGTTTTGTATTTTTTTATTTATTAGGGAGAATGTGACAGATATTTTGAAACATACATAAAGACTGGACAACATCCATCAGGAATATGGAACTGTGTTTAACCTTGCTTTTGTGACATAGAGAAGCGATGACATTTTGTCCCTCCACACTATTTATCCATGATTTTGCAAACCTAGAATCAAGCTTCTAGTGTCATCTGGAGCATTGTGATACTTTCTCCATTATTTACCCTTCTAAGTTTGTGGAAGTCAGTGAGTGATAACCTGTGTCATAACCCTTGTGTGTTTATAACAACAGAGAATAGGCAGGAAACATTATAGTAGGTCATAAAAATACTGTGATAACTTATTTTAATAATCCAAAACACTGAAGTTTGCAGCAAAATAACTATAGCATTTTAAAATACTGTGGTAGTATAGTCTATGCTTTCTAAATAAAGTCATACCAAGCACAAGCAGTATCTTTCCCTAGAGTAGATTTTCCAGGGTTTTGCGCAGTCTTCTTTTAATGACTAATGTTAATGAGAATACCAAAGGGAAATGGTAAACTTGACAGGAAAGATTCATTATACAGAATAGATAAAGCAAGATGAGAGCTACTAAACAAGCAATTAAAAACTTTTTGTGAGTTTTCACCACAACAGAAGATGAACATGTTTACAGATTTCCTCTCCTGAGGACAGTGTTTAGGGGTAAGTAGTTTAGGCATTCTATGGCAATATTTTCAGGGCAAAGTATACATATAAAGGTTCAGAAACTGCCATTGACAGGTTGTTTAAAAAAACTCCAAGGTACAGCATCATCAAAATATCAACAGAGAGGCACAGAAATGTTATGAAGTTCAGATGACCTAAATTGGGTAAAACTTATATGAAATTAAGGGTTTAAAACTGTGTCCATAATCTGAGAGAATTGTATCCTTTAAGACTAGTTCTGTGTAAATTTTTTTGCTTGACTGAAAGGATGAAGCTGCATTTCTAAGATCTTAATAATTTCATGCTAATAAGTCACAGTTCTGAATCCTTATGTTCATAATTGAAGCCAATATCTTAATGGCCATATGTTGGCCTACACATCAAAGCTAGATGTTGCATGGTTTAGTGGTGGTGCTGGGATACATCAGAAAGCTGAAGAAAAAATTGATGCTAAGTAACCAACATTTCCCTAGATAGAAGACCAAATGGTAGGGTGATGCAGATAGAGTTATAGTAAATGCTCACACACAGTTTCTTTGACCAGGCAGTACATGTCATGTCCTTCCTTTTTCTTTTCCAGTAATGCAAATTGAGATCTGCAAAAAGATATTGGTAAACTTGGATGAAAATATAGTGAAATGCCTGAGTACACAATTTTGAAATCATTCTCCAGCTTCACAAATCCCCATTCACTTACTCAGCAGTCCTATAGATGAGTGAAAACAATTAATAACTCTTGGGGCTTTTTATGTAAAATAACTTCCAACATCAGCATTTCTGCTCCTACATATTTCCTGTGTTGCCTTAATCTTGACATTATTATATAGCTTCCTACATATTTTATTTCTAGAGAATAACAAGACCAGAAACCAGTGTATTCTGACATCTATCTCCTTTGAAGTATTTCATGTAGTACTTTCAAAACATACTAACATACCTGATGTGCATCTCTGTGTACTTGTCCCAAGTACCTGTACAGGACAAAGTTTCAGATTCCTGGTCAGCTCTTCTTTCTTTTTATTTATTTGTAGGCTTTTGAGGAAGCAATAATTTTGCAGGAAGCTGAGGAGCATAACCATACTTCATTGAATATTCCTGCTGCAACTGCACACCAAACTCAGTTTTGTAGGACCTACCTTTCAGGAATCCAAATAGATGCTACAGTTCTGACCTATGTGGAGGTCTGCTATGGTCCTGTTTCTTAAGTTTTCCTTCCTCAGTGTGACTGTAACCAGTCACTTGAGAGAAGGCATTAGCAAATGTAGGAAATGGGAATGTTTTCTGTGACCTTTTTTACCATTTCTATGGCCACTGAATACTTAAATTTATTATTATTATTATTAAATATATTTGACTAGAGTAAAATACTTCAATTGAAAAATCACAATGATTTTGAAACTATCATTTGATCTTGTTTGTTTATATAGATACCTGTGTCTGTAGATTTGAAAAAAAATAGACTGAGGCATCTCCCTGAAGATTACCTTTAATGCTTTTCCAGTGGGTGAAATAGTGTAGTGCAGGTTCTGCTTTTCCCTACATTGTTTGTGCTGTATCCACCCTGTCCATCTAAAATGTTTTGATTTTGAAGAAGACATTTAAAACAGGCAAGGCCCCGTTTCAAGACAGTGCCTTTGTCAAAATTTTACCGTTTTCCTCTTCCCTTCCTGTGACCACCTCAACCTAATCTCTTGATATATCCAGCAGAGGACAAGGAAATGCAGAGATACAAGGAACTATTATGGCTCTAATGACAAAATTAATACTTTTTTTTTTTCAAAATATAGTTCAGTCTGCATGTTTTTATCCAACATTTAGTTGTTTTAGTTGACAAGTTGACCATGTTTTAGTTCCTCTGTAAAGTTTATATTGTTGCATTTCCTATTTCTCAAATTACTAGATTATGGGAAATACCAACACAAATGCTTGCCATGAGTGCTTGGTGTTTTAATCGATATAGAAGTTACCATTATATTTAATGTTACTTCTTCTCTCTTTTGTTAAGTGTTTTGTTATCTTTTGTTAACTCATTTGTCATTAAGTGTAACCCAATGATGGAATTGTCTGAGAATTGTTTGACATCAGAACTGAGATTTTTTTTTTCCTTTTTAACTGGGTGTTTCAACATAGAATCATCAAAAGTCTAAATTATTTCCTCTCTGATGGACTAGCACTTTACCTGCTTTCTTAAAACCCTTATTTGCCACATGCTATGACGGACAGGTGAAAGAAGAAAATTGATAACTTTCTGGGCAAAGAATAATACTGTACTCAAGCCTTTAGAGACTCATTTATACAAATCTAATGGCTTTGCTATAGTCTTGTTCTTATATTGTTCTGTGTGAATCCTTCAGAATGTAATCTTATTGTCTGGAAACGCAAAATCAATATAAAAGGAAATGAAGCAGCTAAGATGTGAAAGGAAGAATTTTTCAAGTTAGAAATTATCATGTCATCTTTCCATTTGCTGTATTAGAAACAAATGATTTTATGTAAAATGTGTTTACCATATCTTTAGTCCATTAACATCCATTGAATCATAAATAAAAGTCATATCCATTGCAGTAATTCAGTAGGATGTTTTAACCTTTCATATCTGGAGGTTCTTAAATAAGGTAGCACTTAGAAAGATGTGGAGATTATGCATACAAATGTCGTTGATTTATTTATATTTTAAAAGTAGACTTATCTTCACAAAGAGACAAAAGACCCTAGTCTGCTATCTTGTTGACCAAAATACTTCACATATTAGATGGTTCAGTACAAGAAATCTCCTCGTGGATATGATAATAATTTTTCTTATCAGAACTGAGATGATTTAAATTTCCTAAATTTAAATACTGGTGTGCCAGCCTTAGACTTAAGATGCCCGTGTTTACATTCCCGCTATGGCAGAGATTTATGGCCTTAGCACCAAAAAAGCTGGTAATAAGCTTCTGAGAATACAGCATAATTTCCCCTCTTGATTAAGTGGATGCAACTACAGAAGAGGTTGTCAGAATGTGATACACTGTGTATGACGTGATAGACAAGTAACTGGAAGAATTTTATTGATGTGTTCTTACTCATATATCTTTCTTAGACTCTGGGGGTCTCATCCCACTCTGAACACCTGTCCCTTAACTTTTTCAGATACGAACATGCATATATTCCTTCTCTCACAAAATATGCCTCATCTTTCTACATTATACTTCTTTTCAGTAGCTGAGCTGATAGTGGCATCTGAGGTGCATAAGGGAGCTGGTTTTCCTCTTTCTGTTTGGTTTTCCGGGTGTATGATGTGATTGAACTATATGATGGATGAATTCCTGCAGTGGTCCTCACTCTAGCAAGAGGTAGACTCACTACCACTGTGTCTGTGCCTCTGTTGTCTAGCAGTCCACGAAAGAAAAAGGGGTACAAAGCATAACATGTTCTTTATCCTACAGCCCCTGTGTTGATATTACTGGCTGAGGGATATCTGCAGCTCAGATGACACACATTTGCTGTGCTTGAAAGACGGTCATATTCAGCCAGCACTGACTTTCAGTGACACCGTATGGTTTCATGTCTTCTCTGTCCCTCTGGCTTAATTTCCTGCTTAGTTTTTGGATGCATAATACTATTGACATCTTAACAGGTGCTTCTGGGTGTCCCTTGAAAAAGGCCACAGTCACGAGCTGAAATCTTTGGGATATCTGTTTTTGTGAATCTTTGCACATAAGTCTCCACCTGCAGAATGGGAGATACCAGCTTTACTTGACAGATAGTGTTATGTAGATAAACATGATGCTTCAGCTTCATAGTAACCGTGGCATACTTAGCCTGTGCAAACTTCAGTAACAGAATGTTAAACAACTTAAACCCTCCCTTACTTAAAATCTAGATACAGAAAATGGACATAATACCTCATGTTTTCAAGCACTGTGATCTTTTCAATATCTAAAAGTTGCGAGTGAGATTTTTTTATTTTAATAACTGAAAGAAATGAAATAACTGTGCTTTTCCTCTTCACTCCACTGTATATCCTTTATCCTCATACTAAGAGAGGAAGTAAATACTATATCTCAGATTTAACTGACTATATCCCCGATTAGTTTTTACAACTGTATCATTTCTTTCCTTGCAGCAACGAAAATCCTAAATCTAAATCTATTTTTTACTTGTATTGAAATGTCTTCAAATGTATATTTATTAATGTCACTGTACCATGAAAACTTTTTATTTCAGCCTTCTGACACAGTGGTTTACTGTTTTATTACAGATCAGGAAAGAGCAATTTTGGGCTATACAGAGGCTCCCCTATATTGTCAAATGCAATCATCCTCAAAGTCAACATGAGTTTTACCATAAGGGAGAAGGGGCAGTTGCTTTCCTTCTATTGATTTACTGCTGCATCCACCTTAACTTTCAATCATTAGAACTTCACAACTGGCAAGTTTAAGCATGTACTTCTTCAAACTTCATGGTTGGCGACTAGTTAAAGAACAATATTTCAATCCAGTTGCCAAAATACTTATTTTTAGTTGTTAGGAGTGCCTGATTTGCATTATGTTAAAGGCTTTTTTACATCACTATAGCAGTATAGAAAGGAATTAAATATCATTATGACCAGCCCTGTTCAATGTGTTCATCAATGACCTGGATGAAGGCATTGAGTGCACCCTTAGTAAGTTTGCCGATGACACTAAGCTGGGTGGAAGTGTCGATCTGCTGGAGGGTAGGAAGGCCCTGCAAAGGGATCTGAACAGACTGGACCGCTGGGCTGAGTCCAATGGCATGAGGTTTAACACAGCCAAATGCCGAGTCCTGCACCTGGGGCACAACAACCCTATGCAGAGCTACAGACTGGGTGAGGTCTGTTTGGAGAGCTGCCAGGAGGAGAGGGACCTGGGGGTGTTGGTCGACAGCCGGCTGAACATGAGCCAGCAGTGTGCCCAGGTGGCCAAGAAGGCCAATGGCATCCTGGCTTGTATCAGAAACGGTGTGACCAGCAGGTCCAGGGAGGTTATTCTCCCTCTGTACTCGGCACTGGTGAGACCGCTCCTTGAATACTGTGTGCAGTTCTGGGCCCCTCAGCACAAGAAGGATGTTGACGCTCTGGAGAGTGTCCAGAGAAGAGCAACGAAACTGGTGAAGGGGCTCGAGAACAGGCCTTATGAGGAGCGGCTGAGAGAGCTGGGGCTGTTTAGCCTGGAGAAGAGGAGGCTGAGGGGAGACCTCATTGCTCTCTACAAATACCTGAAGGGAGGTTGTAGAGAGGAGGGAGCTGGCCTCTTCTCCCAGGTGTCAGGGGACAGGACAAGGGGGAATGGCCTCAAGCTCCGCCAGGGGAGGTTTAGGTTAGAGATTAGGAGGAAGTTTTTTACGGAAAGGGTCATTAGGCACTGGAATATGCTGCCCAGGGAGGTGGTTGATTCGCCTTCCCTGGAGGTGTTTAAGTTACGGGTGTACGAGGTCCTGAGGGACATGGTTTAGTGTTTTGTGGGAGTGGTTGGACTCGATGATCCAGTGGGTCTCTTCCAACCTGGTGATTCTGTGATTCTGTGATTATGTTTCTGCATACTTGAAGGTATCTTTACAATGTAAGTGAGGCTGTAAAAGTGATCCGGTGTACACTCAGACAGTGAAATCCTGATTCCACTCAGTGATAAAAGTCACATTGATTTTAATAGAACTAAATCTCAATTTTTAGGGCTGGAAGGGGCCATAATAATCATCTAGTCAGAGCTACAGCATACTACAAGACAGAATTCTTCAAGTGTTTCATACATAAAGTCTGTAATTTCTGCTTGAGCAGTTACCTATTTTTCAGGAACATACAATTTTCATTTAAAGTTCTCAGTGATTAAGAATCAACTATTTTTCTAGGTACATAGTCAAAATAGTTTATTAGATTCACTGATAAAAGTATGCACCTAGTCTAATATCAATCATCTAGCTTCCACCTTCAAATATTTGATCTTGTTCTGCTTCATTTGTTAAATTAAAGGGCTATTTGCAATCAGAAATCTCATTGTAAGTAATTGTGAGCTGCAATCAAGTCACCTCTTACTCCTTCTGTGGATACATTAGTAACTCTGCAAACCACCTTTTTTGAATGTCAGGTTATTCAAGTAATATTTTTTTATTACTTTTCTCTTTTTCTGTAGCTTTTTTAAGACATTCATACCAAAAAAATAGATGTGCTGTTCTAAAAGCTGATCTTTAATGCCATTATGCAGCAAAAACAGAAGAGTAATTATAGCATTTTTTCAATAAATATACTAGTCTCTGAATGTATCTATTTTATGTTAATCTGACTGCCAGGAGTTAAACCAAAGGTGGCTGTTTAGAGATAAGGAGGACACAATAGCAAAGACATGATGTACAGAATAAGCATCTGCAGACTACTCACGATAAAAGTGTGTATGTCCATTGCATGGTAAATAATTATATACAGCTTGGCATATTTTGCATTTAGCTAATTATTCCCAAAGCTCAGAGTTTTAAATCAAAGAGGACTTAAATGTTAAAAAAATGTTGATTGGGAAAGATGCCATGTTTTCAGCACACTGGTAGTAAAGCATAGACTGAACAGGAGACTCGAGGTCTGCAGCCATTAATCCTATTCCCTACATGAAGAAAAGGAAACTTAACCATAGCTGAGTTATATAAGATAAAGATGTGAAGATATGCAAATGGAACTGTACTGTGCTGTATATACGCTACGTAGTGTGCTGTGTACCTTTTGAGAATTGAAAGCTAATATCTAATACACAGTTTCTCCATCATTTAAGTAAGATGCTTTCAGAGATGCCTGTGATAAAAGGATGCATATGTGTCAAGCACAGTAGGTTCTGCTGTTTACTACAGACAATCAACAAGAGAATATTCTGAGATACCATTTATTTGAGTAACTATAAAAGCAGGAAAGGACCTCTCTTACACACATACAGAGAAAGCACTCTCAGGAGCCATAAAATGTGTCCTACATTTTGTCCTCTGTGACCTTTGTGAAAGTTTTGTCTTCATTTTCATGAAGTATTTCCTCTGTTAACCAGCTCTTTACTACCTTAGCATTACACTCCACCAGGAATTAATCTTCAATCTATTAGATATCATATTCTCAAAGGTATTTCAGACTTCCTGCTTTCCGAAATACAGATTAAACTAGCTGGTGTGAGTGTTATTTTCATTCTTAGTTTTCAAACATGATTTTATACATCCCTGCACTCATAAGATCAGTTGAGACTCTGTTACCAAATAAAGTATATTTTCTACAAAGTTTGCAGGATTGCTTTGTTCTTAGTATTATTCACTATGGAATCACGTCATCCCCCATCGNTTCAGGTACTGGAAGGTGGCTATAGGATCTTGTCCACGTCTTCTCCAGGCTGAATAAGCCCAACTCTCTCAGCCTGTCTTCATTTGGAAGGTGCTCCACCCCTCTGATCATAACTGNTTTGCAGGATTGCTTTGTTCTTAGCATTATTCACTATGGATCTGCAAAATTTAATGGTAGATATCAATATGCCTTGGAAAAAAAAATTCCTCTTTTAAGAAAGGCTCCCTATTTGGCTCTTCACTGCAAAACAGAGAAAATTTTTAAAAAGGAAATGAGAAATCGGCCTATGCAATATCAACTACTTATGGAACAGAGAGCCTGCCTGTGTTTGAGGTTCTTCAGGATGTACTCAAACTCATATTGAATATGTCTGTCAGCTTTCTGAATAGAATCATAGAATCATTAGGGTTGGAAAAGACCTTAAATATCATTCAGTTCCAACCCCCTTGCCTTGGGAAGGGACATCCACTAGATCAGGTTACCCAAAGCCCTTTCCAACCTGGCCTTGAACACCTCCTGAGATGGGGCAGCCACAACTTCTCTTGGCAACCTGTTCCAGTTTCTCAACACTCTCATGGTGAAGAAATTCCTCCCTACATCAAGCCTAAAACTGCTCCTCTCCAGTTTATACACATTACCCCTCATCCTGTCACCACAAACTTTTATGAATAGTCTTTCTACAGCTTTCTTGTAGGCCTCTTTCAGGTACTGGAAGGTGGCTATAGGATCTTGTCCACGTCTTCTCCAGGCTGAATAAGCCCAACTCTCTCAGCCTGTCTTCATTTGGAAGGTGCTCCACCCCTCTGATCATAACTGTAGCCCTTATCTGGACCCATTCCAAGAGTTCCATATCCTTCTTACATTGAGGATTCTGGAACTGGATGCAGTACTCCAGATGAGGTCCTACAAGACAGGAATAGTGGAGCAGAATCACCTCCCTCAACCTGCTGACCACACTTCTTTTGATGGAGCCCAGGATACAGTTGACCTTCTTAGCTGCGAGCACACTGCTGGTTCATGTCAAACTTCTCATCAACCAGCACTCCCATCATATCCCTCTCTGTAGGGCAGCCCTCAATCACGTCATCCCCCATCGTGTACTGAAAATAGGGATTGCCCTGACTCAGGTACAGGACCTTTCACTTGACCTCATTGAACCGCATGAGGTTCTCACAACCCCACTTCTCCAACCTATCCAGGTCCATATGGATGACATCCTGTCCTTCCACTGTGGCAATGGCACCACTCAACTTGGTGTCATCTGCAAACTTGCTGAGGATGCACTCAGTCTCACTGCCAATATCATTGATGAAGACATTAAACAGCACCAGTCCCAGTACAGATCCCCGAGGGACAACATTTGTCACGGACCTCCATCTGGACTTTGAGTCATTGACCACTACTCTTCGAATGTGAACATCCAACCAGTTTCTTGTCCACAAAAGGGTCCACCCATCAAATCTATATCTCTCCAATTTAGAGAGAAGGATGTTGTTGGGGACTGTGTCAAAGACTTTACAGAAGTCTAAATCTCATCTGTCTGTTTACCCATGTCCACTGCTGCAATCACCCCATCATAGAAAGCCATTAAGTCTTACAGGATTTACCCCTGTTGAAGCCATGCTAGCTGCTATTAATCACCTCCATGTCCTCCATTGCTTTACCACAACTTTCAGAAGGATCTGTTCCATAATATTCCCAGGCACAGAGGTGAGGCTGACAGGTTGGTAGTTCTCAGGATCATATTTTCTCCCCTTAAAAAATAGAAAAATTATGGGGGAGAACACAAACACAGTCCCTCACTACCACAAATTATGCAGTCGAGTTTCCTGGAGTGTAAAGGATGAGCCCCACCTTGGGATAACCACCTGCCTGTAGATGGTGTCTCCCCTGCCAGGTAAGTATATAGAATAGGTGATAACTAAACTGTATACTTGAACTGAAAAGCAATTATAGGTAGGACTCCTACCTGATCTGTAGGTTCTCCCACCCTCAGGCTCCCTAGGCCCTCTCAAATTCTTGGTAATAATATATAAAAGATCAAGTCTCGTGTTGGATCCTGCTCCTGATGCAGTTAACTATCTCCAAAACTTTAAGCTCAAGTCAAACCAATGAGATATTTTGTAGTTGTTATTCAAATAGGGAGTACTTCATTAGTCATGCTCTATCTTAGCTGCAGGATTTTGATCTTTTCTTGCACTAGTCCTTTTATACTTTTCAGAACATGAGTGAATATAATGTCTTTTCCAGCACCGTGCAGGAAGAATAATAAACATCAAACCTAAATTTGTGTGCATGTATGTGGCGGTGCTGAGGTAGGAAAGATTTTGACAGAATGCTGTAAAGTTGGCCACACTGTAAGATCCCATCTAGTGTTAAGAGTTACAGTGCTTTATCTAGAATGGTTTACTCTTACTACAAAGGTATGTAATATGGGTATAGAAATGAAATTTTATCAAACATCTACTTATTTTTGTGCATTTTAAGGTATTATTGGGTGTACATTAAGTTCCATATTAAAATCACAAGATAACATATTCACTAAGTACAATAAGATCAGTTATGATGTTAATAGATTTAAAATTATGGCTGTCAAACATTTCAGGCAAAATTATTTTAGAAGGAGAAAAACTGTAGTCTTTTTTTCCTCTGGAGTTCTCTGAGTTGTTAATGTTTGGATGATAGAAGATGATAACATCCTAACATCTCAAAACACAGACTGACTAAATTATAAGCTCTGTTCCAAGAGAAGGAAATGTGAGCCTGTATATACTGTTGGCATGTTTTTGTGCTCATTTTTGGTTTTAGTTTTCTGCGTCAGATAATGATAGATTTATTCAGGTTGAGAAGGGATTTTGTGAGGCTGCCACTTTGTCTCCTGCTCAGTACTAGGTCAACACTGAATTCAACCCAGATTACTCAGGGATTTACCCAGCTGGGTTTTAGAAACATATAAGAGTGAAGACTGCACTGTCTCTTTGGGCAGCTTGTTCTACTGCTGGACTGTGTACATGGCGATTTTTTTACCTGTCAGAATTTTGGAACATGTTTCATCTTTATGATTTTTACTGTGAACATGGCATCCCAATACTCTCACTGGATACCGGAATCGCTCCATGTGCTCTTCTGTATCTGGATACAACTGAGTGCATTTCATTTCAAGAAAATTAAACATTTCTGATAGTTTTGGGGGTTTGGAGTTTATTAGCGGTTTTGTTTGTTTGTTTGTTTGTTTATCTCAAATACTAATTCCACAGGAAAAATGCACATTTCAGAATGTTTTCTCTGAAAAAGAAGAAATATCAGTGTGTAAAAAGTCTGGGGGTTTTGCCAATACTAATTCTCAGTTTGGATTTTAACTACCGTTTTGACATCCTTGCAGGAGAATGAGATATTTGCCATAACTAATGGTTTCCCAAATCTTTCAAATGTAAACGTGGCTTTCTAAGAGGAAGAAAAGATGTCCCATAACTAAGGAGACAGAGTAGATTTCATTCAACAGGTTCTTGAAGAGCAGAAGAAATGTTTGAATGGTGTAATGTGTCAAAACCTACTGCTTAAAAACAACATGGGATAAAATAAGACACAAGGATGTCTGGAAAGAAAGATCATATGTCATGACCATGTCTGTTGGAATATTAAGCATCATTTAAGGTCATGGTAAGAACAGCATCATCTCATACAGCTGCACCATTCCTTTAGCATCATACTGTATTTATACTCTACCTAGCATAGGTGTTTTTTCTGTAAAAAGGAAAGAAAAAGAAAGATAAGTTCAGTGAAGATGCATGTTGGAATGCTGAAGGGCTTTCTCTGGGAAAACGGTCATGTGAACAATCCAGCCTATGAGCTAATGCACTGAGGAGTAGCAGTCACCAAGGACAACTGAGAAACAAGGCTTCTGAGAAGTTTTGGGGAGTATCAGCCTGGATACCTCCCTGATGTGATAAGAGAGACTCTGTACTTGTGTATGAGTGGCGTACGTGCAAAATTGTACTAATGAACAATTATTCTTGTTAAAGACACTAACCAATAAGACAATTGGTGTATTCACATGAACACATGATATTAGCCAATACTAAAGTAAAGATTTACATAGCGGTCGTTTGTACCATTGCCTTTTCTATAAAAGCTTCTGATGCTCTGTAATAAATGACTCATCCACTGAGTATATTAGTCTCTGTGTTTGACTCCTGATCTCCCACCAGCAAAGGAGAAAGACTCACTAAAGCCCTGGGGATTATTTCCATTCTCACGATGCAGCAAGTGTAAGGAACTAGGAAAAGCAAGACTGACTTTTATATAGACTACCATCAATAGTTGTTTGTGAAAATATAAAATAACTTCATTCCATATAATTATAATAGTATCAGCAATACAGGAACTAGTAAGGATGTGCTTTGAAATGAAAGTCAATCCACTAACATGGATTGTTGCCAATATATTAATTTTTATATTTTTTCTGTCATATTTGATTATACTCAGATACTCCTAAGTCCTTTATCTGAATTAAAAAATGTGTCTTTATTTGGAAAAAAAATATATGCCCATATGTGCAGCGTATGGTTCTGGTTACTGGTTTTACAGAGATACAGTGAGTATACTTTCGATGTTACCTCTTCTAGTCAAATAGTCACATATGATAGCTTCAATACAGTTTCCATTTCTAATAATGAAATCCACAATGAATGAACTTTAGATTATCATAAAGGAATGCAAGTCACATTCCTTCTGGGAGAAGAAGAGAGCAAGTGTATGTATGTATATGTGTATATATATAGAGAAAACGTTCAAATATTTCCAGTCTATAGCCAGTCAAGATAAATTTCTACAAACTGATTAATAAATCAGAGCATGTGATTTATTGCAATACTACTTCTACTCCTTAATACTTTGGAAATCAGGCAAGAGTTTCAAATAATGGAGTTTTTATTCTCAGATTTTCTTTTGTATGGTAAAGATCATTCCCACTCTTATTTTGAATATATTTTTCTCTTTCAAGTTAGTTAAAAATAATAGCCAGCTGATGTATATAAGCAGGTTTTTTTGTGACAATGGGATACCTGCTAATTTACATTGCATTGGATGGTTTCTCAAGAGAACTTTGAGATGGGAAAACATCTTTGTGTAATAAGAATCATAAGCAGTAAGTAACCACCATGATGAAGAGGTTTGTATAGTGAAACTAGAAAAATCCTGTGAAATAATGCCACATTCATTCTCTCAGTCTCTAACATGCTTCTCATTGATGTCACCAAGGCAGTGTCACTGAAAAGCGAAGTGATTGATTTGTATTGATTCGTACTGATTTGACCTTTGCTGTTTGTGTGCTGACTAGCTATGTTTTCTTATATTTAAAATAGCATTTCAAAAAAATGCTAGGTGAGAATTCACTGTTTCATCAAGCATTCCTATGTGAACATATTCATTAAAAATGTAATGAAATAAAAAGTAATTTCTGTTAAATAATAATCTTATTTGGTCAACATTTTTGTCAAGTTATTTCTTTTATAAGCTTCTTCAATCTCACTCTCCTAATTACAAAACTGAAGGGAAAACTTTTTCCTCAGTTTAATAACTTAACTTTTTGTCTTATTTTCAAAAAATTGCAATTCAACAGTTGGCTTTACCATGTATCACTGCCAAGACTGCATTTGAGAGCATGAATAGTGAATGTTCATGTTTTGAAACCAAGAAGCATACTCTAAAAGTTTTGAAGCAGACAGGTACAGCACAGACAGCAGAAATGGTGGTCCCTTTGGCAGCTAAGAATTCCTTCAAATCCTCAGCTAACTATATTTTTCTAAACAAGGAGTAATTATTCCGGTCCATTCTAGCTTTAAGTCATGCTCCTGTGCCTTCGTGTTGCATCAGGCACAATATGCCCATTTGCATTTCTCTCAACCCTCTGAAACACTTTTGATTCATTATTCTTTCTCTTTCTAAGTGAAAATAATCTGCCATTTAATCACTTGCTTACAAGAAATCACTTGCTAACGTGATATGCTTGGCAAATTTCCTTTTTAGAGCTGTTGATTGTATGCACAACAGGAATTTGCCATGTTGTACTGCTAGGCCATGTAGCGGGTCACTAGACAGGACACAGCTAAGCTGCTGCTGATGTGTGTATTCACTGAAATGATTTCAGAGTCAATATCAGGTCTTTCTTTCTGAATGTCCATAAGATAATTACAACAAATGTTACAAACAAGCTAGATCACAGAGGAAAGTGTCCTATCTAGTCATAGTGTCTCTTAACAGCTACTGCTATCAGTCATTATTAAACCTACTTATTTTGTAGTGCTATCAGATGCATATTTAAATTGGACATGCTGCAACTGAGATAAAGTAACTGCTCTGATGTCTGTAGTCTTGAAAACTGTAAACTTAATACCAATATAGCATTAGGGGCTGCTATGGAGTCAGGAGCTAAGTACCACACAGCTGCCGTCTCATTCCCCTTGCAATGGAATGAGGCGGAAAACTGGAAATGCAAAAGTGAGAACAGTTGTGAGTCAAGATCAGGACAGTTGGCAAGTGNTTTCTTTCTGAATGTCCATAAGATAATTACAACAAATGTTACAAACAAGCTAGATCACAGAGGAAAGTGTCCTATCTAGTCATAGTGTCTCTTAACAGCTACTGCTATCAGTCATTATTAAACCTACTTATTTTGTAGTGCTATCAGATGCATATTTAAATTGGACATGCTGCAACTGAGATAAAGTAACTGCTCTGATGTCTGTAGTCTTGACCCTTCATCTGATGATTTACTGATAGTTGTATCTAAATTCAGCAAATCATGCATGCATCTTCTTTTTTTAATAATAACAGTAGGAGTATTCTAGACTTGAACAAAGATCAACTTCATCTTGTAGCAAACTCTGTGCATATGCACTTCCCTACAAAAGGAACACAAAAAGTTTTACGGATCCAGGTTCCTTTTGATGTTCCTTCCCTGTCTTATTTGGTGATCTTTAAAAATGTACTTGCACTGTTATAAACACTTATTTCTAAAAATAATAATAATAAAAATCCTTTCCAATCAATAAGAGTAATGATATATCTGTGGTTTATTAACTGTAAACTTAATACCAATATAGCATTAGGGGCTGCTGTGGAGTCAGGAGCTAAGTACCACACAGCTGCCGTCTCATTCCCCTTGCAATGGAATGAGGCGGAAAACTGGAAATGCAAAAGTGAGAACAGTTGTGAGTCAAGATCAGGACAGTTGGCAAGTGAGAAAAAATATAAAATAAAACATATGAAAGAAAACATAGGTATGTAAATGCAATTACTCACAAATAGCTGATGGGCATCCAGCCAGTCACAGAGCAATGGCAACCCCTCATAAATTCTGTCCCTGGTTTTATTACTGAGGGTGGACTATCCCTTCTGTCAATCCAAGCTGTGTTCCCTATCAGCCTATTGTCTGCCCCCAACCTATTTACTGTGGGGGCAGAGTGAGAAATAGAGAAAGCCTTAATGCTGTGTAAGCACTGCTCAGCAACAGCTAAAACACTAGTATGTTGTCAACACTGTTTTGGTCACNTGCAATGGAATGAGGCGGAAAACTGGAAATGCAAAAGTGAGAACAGTTGTGAGTCAAGATCAGGACAGTTGGCAAGTGAGAAAAAATATAAAATAAAACATATGAAAGAAAACATAGGTATGTAAATGCAATTACTCACAAATAGCTGATGGGCATCCAGCCAGTCACAGAGCAATGGCAACCCCTCATAAATTCTGTCCCTGGTTTTATTACTGAGGGTGGACTATCCCTTCTGTCAATCCAAGCTGTGTTCCCTATCAGCCTATTGTCTGCCCCCAACCTATTTACTGTGGGGGCAGAGTGAGAAATAGAGAAAGCCTTAATGCTGTGTAAGCACTGCTCAGCAACAGCTAAAACACTAGTATGTTGTCAACACTGTTTTGGTCACAAACCAAAAAATCAGCACCTTAGGGTCTTCAAAGAAGATAACAAACTCTGTCTGAGTCAAAACCAGTACTAAGGGGCTAAGCATGCACGGTATCAAACACTGACTTAATGCATGCACCCTTATTTTTTTATCCTGGTTGTTTCACAGGGCAAACAGCTCAATTCTTCATGTCTTTGTCTCTGCTAGATCACTTATTTTCTTACATAAGAAAGGTATGTGTTTTTATTAATCAAGATCTTGGAGCTGCTCTCTGCTGCTGTGCTATTTCAAAGTTTATGCATCAGAATATGTTATAACAATGTTAGAATAGATGTATTATGTATCCTCAGGGAACAGAATATACAACAAAAATTGTGATGGAAAATTAATTACTATGAGGTGACTGTTATACTACATCTCCACAACAATACAACTGTATGTAATTGCACTGCCATACATGAGCATATCTTAAGGATCTGGTCTTTAGACCAGATCTTAAGGTTGATGATGCTCCAATAAAAGACAGTGTGTTCTTAGATAACTCTTTGATTCAGACTTAAATCAGACTTTTATTTTGAAAACATATAATTGGGAAGATTGCTCTAGATTATAAGGATTTTTTCTTTTTTTAAAAAATTATATATGTTTTAAAATATCACAGAATACTGCCATTCATATAGGTGTAAGCACAGATTTCAAATGGAAGACTACTAACTTGTATTGCTATAGCCTTGCCACTTGCTGTTCTCTCTTGACCAACGCAATTGTAAAAGAGTAACATGATCTATGAACTTTATGTTCCAAGGAGGGGTTGCCACAGAATTATTATAGCTGCTGCCCTAGCTCTGAGCATTGCAGCTGTAACAGCATGGTGTCATCATTAATGTCTTTGCAGAGATGTATATGTGAAAGCAGTGTGTAAATTCCCATTTCATAGGTTTGGAAGCTTTTCCAGACATCTGAATCTTCCCTGTTCTGCATGAGAAATGAAAAAAAACAAAACAAAACAAAAACCACAAAAAAGCCAAAAAACAAAACAACCCAAACCTAATCCTTATATATCAAACCAATAGTTTAGAGAACACATTGCAGGATTTTTTAAGGAAGCTAAAACAATCTCCTCTTAAGACAGAGTCCTTAGTCACATACGTACCTTGTTTGATTTTGGGGTGGGGAGCAAAGGATTGGCTCAAGTCAGTTTTGTTTGGCTGTTGCATTGGGTTTTTTCCTTACCTGGATCTATGTGCAGACTTGTACTGCTACCATTTCAGTTGAAGAGTGCTTTTGGCTAGTTCTATGATATTAGTCAGATAAAAAAGAAGCACTGACTGGGTATAAAAGCTAGTAATTTCTTGGCACACTTCTCATGAATTAAGCCCATTTTCACTGTATGAAAAGTAAATTAAATTCCCACTGAAGTTTTTTCTAATGATTTGCATAATATACATTAATTTTTAAAATAAAATCTCTAATTTTAGACTTACTTTATTTTCCACTTGTTTCCCTAAGAAATACAATCAAAAATTCAGTAAACCAGGAAATGGCAAGATACACCCATAAAAGACACCCTTCATACATTTAAAACTGATATTATTATCCAGAAATTAAAGAGATAGAGCTCCAACCAGTATAAAAAGGTTGATTGAGATGCTAGATTTTTAATCAAAATAAAATTATGTTACATTTCCTAATTAAGTTTTTATTGCATACTTTTTTTCTTCCTAATTAGATAAGTGGAACTCTTTGTTTACAGTTAAATAAATTTGCTTGAAGAGTAAACTGCAGCTAGTGTATAAACCTTTGTGTCATCTGTCAAGTCCTACTCTCTTGAAAGGATCACATTTTCTTTCTCTATCTCATACATGCAAGCACACTATAAAACCATTAAATTACCACATTTGAAAGGAAATAAATAGGCTCCAATTTCCCCTAAAATGAGTTCATTTGTTAACTTCTAAACTTTCCCTTAGCAATTTTCAGACATAATGGATAGTACCACTTTCTCAGTACTTTCAGCAAACTTTCTTTCACTCTGAGGCTGTTGTTAACGCCTTCACTCTCTAGTTGATCAGAGTACTACAGACTTCATTTAAATTATTATTGATATTGTTTGTGTTGCTTAAGCCTGTTATAGCTCATATTGCAGAAAAATTTTGACTAAATCTTAGAAGAGAAAAATTAGAAGACACATTTTTATACCTACTAAGTTTTGTATACTTTTTGTGCGAATGCATGTCTGAGATCAATTTTACAAAGCATATATTTTAGTTAGAGAAACACAAAAATAAGAGTCCAGATCTTCAAAGTTATGTTAAACGTAGATGTAATTTAATACTGAAGTCTTTCTTGGATCTAGCCAAGCAAGGTAACAGAGATATTTCTTTCTGAAAATTGTCTATACAGATAAAGTATTTTTTAATATCTGCAAATTCAGATTTAAATATTTTTCTGGCTTAAGTTTGTATAACAGCAAAAATTTTGGGGAAGTATTAGCAATTTATCCTAACCCTGGAGGTGTTCATGGCCGGGTTGGATGAGGCTTTGAGCAACCTGATCCAGTAGAAGATGTCCCTGCCCATGTCTGGAGGGGGTGGAACTAGATGATCCCTTCCAACCCAAACCGTTAAATGATTCTATGATTCTAGGAATTTTTGAGCACGAAGATCTTCATTACTTTTATTGTTTGACTCAGCAATATAGAAAAGTATTATTATGTTTTACAAATAATGCATAAAGTTCAAGATTTATCTTGACTACATTATGTTATGTGAAACCTGAGTGTTTAATTTAAACCAAATCTATGGGTATTTCCAAAGCAGATGCTGATAGCCCAGCATTTCTGCAGTGACTTATCCTGTCTATGATCAACAAGACAATTTTCAAACAGGTAGGTTATTTAAATAATTTTCATATACTCCACTTGTTAATGAGGTAGTTTCAGTGACTAGCTACATGCATAAAACTGAATTTACATACCAAAATTTAAAGGATATTAATGCTTCCCTAAGAAACTGATAGCCAAACATCCCTGTGTATTGAACATTGTTTGGTCACAATTCCAAAATACAGCACCATATAATCTGCTATGAAGAAAATTAATTCCATCTCAACTAAAAACAGTACCACAAGAAAAAAATATTAGACAAGTTCCTGCAACCTGTTCCCATTGTCATATTTTGATAGTTATCCAGTTGCTGACAAGAACAGCTAAAGGCCAATACAGTCCCCTCAGATATCAGTGGAAATTTTGTTTCCTCAGTTTCAGAAAAAAGCCCTGAATCCTTAGGGATTTCCCATTAACCAGTATTTTCCTATCTGTTCTTCCTCTGTCCTAAAGTCCGTGAACATCCAAGTTTTCCTGTATTTTAATTTAACTTCTGCTGAATTTGGACTATGGTGGGTTGTATTTAACAATTATGTTTGTTGTTTATTTGAGGGCTTAGCTTCAATAGAATCTAAATATGTGCTTAAGCATGCCACAGGAAAAAAAAAAAAAAACAACTCTTCCAATGTAAATAAGACTGCAAACAGAATACTTTATCACCAATAGTAAGGTAAATATCGATCATTTGGAAATTGCTTATGTTTAATTAAGTTCATTGCTGTTTGCGTAAAATCTTATTATAGAATATAACATACGAAGGATGCTGCATGGTACCAAATGTAGTGAGCTTTGCAGAATCTCTGTTTTCCCTACACTAAACTACACTGTAGCCAATAATTACAATGTCTTGAGCAATCAGAGAACATGCAACCTGAGGAAAACCCAAAAATGGTAATGTATTTTTAAATAGTTCTGTAGCGCAAATGAGAGAAGGAAGACTACGAGTTTAAACAGAGAAAGATACAAAACCATAGTCATCATTTCGAGTATAAACCTTACAGCTGCTTCCTTATCAGCTTTCTAAGTAATAAAAGTAGAAAAAGCAGTGAAAGTTTTGCTGTTCATGAAATTAGAAACTGTAGCACAGCCTGATATAACACTGAGATGTTACAAGGCTCTTGGCTTATGCCTTTCTCCAGGATTGTTTTTAATTCAAGAGAGATTGTTTTGCACTAGCTGTTGGTTTTTATTCCAACTCCTAAGGATATCATAGTTGAAAAAATTATCAGATCACAAGTACAAAACATCTGCCATTTCTGTGCTGGTGACCAGCACACTCATATAATAAATGGTGTATTTCAAGATTCTTCAAGTTTCCAGCCCCTTCAAGGGTCCAGTCCTGTTCAGTGTCTTTATATCAATGACCTGGAAGAAGGCATTGAGTGCACTCTTAGCTAGTTTCTGGATGATATGAAGCTGGATGGAAGCATGGATCTGATGGAGGGTAGGGAGGATGCAAAGGGATCTGAATAGGCTGAACTACTGGGCTGAGACCAATCGGCTGATGTTTAAAAAGGCCAAATTCTGGNTACAACTACCTGAAGGGAGGTTGTGGAGAGGAGGGAGCTGGGCTCTTCTCCCAAGTGACAGGGGACAGGACAAGATGAAATGGCCTCAAGCTCCACCAGCAGAGGTTCAGGCTGGACATCAGAAAGATTTTTTTTCACACAAAGGGTCATTGGGCACTGGAACAGGCTACCCAGGGAGGTGGTTGATTCACCTTCCCTGGAGGTGTTTAAAGGACAAGTGGATAAAGTGCTGAGGGACATGGTTTAGTGTTTGATAGGAATGGTCGGACTAGATGATCCGGTGGGTCTTTTCCAACCTAGTGATTCTATGATTCTATTTTCATGTTATTGCACAACAAATTCTTACTGATCTTTAATGTTTTTAGTTTTCTTGCATACCTTCCCATCTTTTATTACTTTTCTTCAGGGTTGGATCCGCTTCCCTTCTGCCTCAATTTTCTTTGCATGCATTTGAATAATTACTTTTAATATTTTCACATGTGAAATGCTCAAATATATGCAGAAATCTATGGAAAGCCTTAACTTTCTAAAATTAACACTTCACCAAAAAAAAAAAAATTTGGCACAATAATTTTGTTACTAGTTCTGTTTTCCCCAGTGTTCTGTATTTAGTATACTTTATGGGTATACTGTTAATTGTAAGCTCTTCTGGGACCTAGAACAATGAGGCTGTGCTCTGTTCACATCCTTTGGTAATAGCATAATATGAAGACAATTATGGAGCAGACAAACAATAAGGCTAGGATTTTCTAATGTTAAACATTTTATCCAGACCTAAACACAAATTTTTGTTCTTATTCAGGATATTTGTCTTACTTTTTTCTGTATTATATTACAGTGAAACAATACTGACTTCATGTAAATATATTTCTGGTACAGAAACAGGAAAAAACATGGCAAACAAATGGAAAAAAATATTGTTAAGATTGTAAAATTTGTGACTTTAAAGATTTCTGTTGTCATATGCTACAATTTCTTTTTCCTGTACAAGGTATCTGGAAATGTATAAACTTTAAACGGGCATATGAACCGCTACATAAGACACAACAAGGTGTCTGAAATTCATAGGTTCTGAGTTATAAAAATATATTTGATCTTGATTGAGTAACTTCAAATAATGAAAAATCTAATTATTTATGTAGTGAACTTTTTACCGGTTAATCATTTATACTGTTAAAAATATGTACATTTTTCCTAGTGTAACTATGGTCAGCCTCCAGGTACTGTGCCTTTTTGCATTTTTTTTCCTGCATACAAATCAAAGAATCATTGAATTTCAGAAACATGTCCCCTAAGCTGATACTTTAAGGCTAAGATAAAAACACTTCTTAGTCTTCTCATGGGTAAACCAAGCAAATAGATTTCTCCAAGTTTTTCACTAGAAGGCAAATTTTCTCTCTCTCAAGTTACTCTACTGCCATTTGTTTTAAATTCCAGTTATTCTTTTTTTATGATTTATATCAAGCCTGAAATAATTTAATCAATGTCGATTTCACCACAGACTTTTCCAAAGAAAGTACCTTCTTTTTCTTATTTGGCACTATGCTACTTGGGTATTTATGCATGGCATTCAACCTTTAATCTGAAGTGTAATACCATCATCAAGCAATTGTTTCTGAAAAATCTTTTCATTGATACTGTGTGATACTGTCTTCCATCTTTGCCAATAGACGTTGGATTTTCTTCCTAGATATTTGAGCTTGCTTTTGGCAATATTAAAAATTTAGGATTATTCTACAATTTTTTACTTAAACTATAGATAAAAATAACATGAGGCCAAGAATAGATTCCTGTGGAACTCTATTAACATTATCCTTGGTTCTTATTAAAATAACCATTGAGATCTAACATTAAGCTGCTTTTAAAATGATTAATAAGGTTTTCATTGGTACTATATGATGCTAATTTCATTCATCTTGTTATGCAGGATTAAGTCAGGTGCCTTATAGAAGCCTATTATACCGAAAAGTTACCTTTATAAATCAACCTTGCAAAAACAGCTTAAGCCAAAATGAAGTTTATTTTCAAACATTTCCTAAAACCATGCTGAATGGCCTGTTATCATCCTCTAAATTTTTACAAGTTCCATCTCCAATCAATCTGTCTGTGAATTTGCCTGAGAAATATGTGCAGATAACTGACTCTTGACTGCTTGTCTTTCTAAATATTAGTAAATGAATACCAGAAAATATTGGCCTAGCAGACTTAAAGAAACTTACAGTGGTGACGAGTTAGTTACTGATTGTGCTGTCTAGCCTCCTGAAGACTGCCAATATGCCACCAGTTTTCAAAACCTTTCCAGGGCAGACCCTGGCAGCTTCCACATGCACAACACAGATCACTGATGTTCACATTTGTTTCCTCTGGGAACAGTGGTAACTATTAGTGTAAAGAACAGAACTAGTGGCTTCTTTAGAGTCAGAAATTACAAATCATGGGAATTCTTTGAAGGAAACAATGACCTGTCCTAGCTGGCCCTCTTTGTAAGGCCAGATAGGGTAGTCTAGATGTGACAGCTGAGATGGGAGCCCCTTTTCTTAGCATGTGCCCGTACATGCTCCAGGGTCCAGATTATACAAAAACACATTCACAAAGAGAGTAGATAAATTAAATGGACAAGGAGCAAATAACAATGCAAGCTGGTCTTTGAGGCCCTTCTCGTGTGCTATGTAAGCACATCCAATAAGACTTCTTGTGAATACTTCCATGGCTGAGTTTAGACTCCTTTGCTTACAGAGGGTCTTAGACATTACTGTCATCTAAGAGGGGCAGCTGACTTTCTTTTGACATACTGGTGAGTCAGTAGATTTGTAGAAGTTTTTCAGAGCTGAAAAGCCTCAAAAGTGCTTTCAGCTACTCTACCTTTAGGCATATTAAACAAATTTATAATATTTTTCCTAAGATTAATTAAAACAAAAATGTGGAAGGTAAAACATACTCTGCAACCTAGGAGCCAAGGATCACAACCTAATAAGTAATGGCTACAATTAATGAGCAATCTGCAAGTAGTTTACTTATGAATAAACATAAGGGGGTTAGCTATGGTTATAGATTTGTTTCCACCTTTTCATACCGTGGAGGTCAGGGAATATTTCAGCATTGTGTTCTGTTTGCAAGATGAGTAATGGAATTCAAGCTATTAAAAATACAAGGGTTTTTTTTCACCATTCTGCTATGGGATTAATGCCCTAAATACAACAGGTCATTTGGACCATCCTGCAGTACTGTAGATCCCAGCAAGAATTATTTGCACTGATACTCTCACCATAACCATAGTTTTAAGTCACATTATATATTAGGCAGAACAATCTTCTGTCATAAGAAATGCTTTTTACTTTTATACAAGGTGTAGATAATTCATAGGAGAAATCTGTACTTATATCCACAGGAAATGGGTATGAATATTTGCTTTCCAGAAACTGAAGAAACAAAAGCCAATATTATAAGAGAAGGTTATTCATGACTGATCTCTACAATGCAAAAGAAGATCTCATCATTGGTGTTTTTGTGACAGGTCTTTAGGTTATAGCATATCACTGAGGAGACCAAAAGTCAGAAGAATATGAGTGAGTACTTTGCACCCTTCTTTAGTTGCTTTTAATGTCTCATTAAGAAGTGAAACTTCATTGTCCCCAAATTAAAAATTACTGTCCTTATACTTCAGCCAAAAATTAAAAAAAATCCTGCTTGGGAAGTTATTCCATAGCACGCTGTAGGAATTCTGGGTGGGTACTTAGTGTTAAGTTACATTACTCCTTTATTTGTGTTACCCATTGTGCTTTCATTTTTTCGCACCATAGTAATAATATTTTATGTATGATATCTCTGTGTCATGATAAATTGTGAGAGAGAAATATTAGACAAACAAGTTCAGTTTACATAGAAGAATGAAGGAAAAAATTCCTAAAGGATAATTGAATTTTTTGTTTTTAAGTTTAATGTATTCAATTAAAAAAAAAGAAGTATAGTACTTTCCTTTAAAAAAACATTCTTCGCTCAAAGACATCTACAAAGAAAAATTTTGGGGATAAATTAATAACTGATTTTATTATACTTGTTGAATACTGGCATAGTAAGAGGAAAGTTCTGTAAATTTAATTTCAGTGTAATTTAGGCCCTACTTCTACTGAAGCTGTACTTGTGAAAATTTCTCATTTTACGAGAGTATTCTTAGAAACATACCCAGATTCACAGTTTTGTAATACTGTTTATAATTCAGCTGTCATTTGTCCCATTAGAACAAAGAGATACTGTTTTTACTTTCAACTACTTACTGAACTTCAGAAAGTAAACATGCTTATGTTGGTGTGCCACACTTGCATATGAATTGCTTTGTTTTAGTAGGAAGTAGTGCTTGTCTTATCCACCATTAATTCCACAACAGTAAAGATGGTGATGTAACTTCATCCACGAAAAAAAGGCAAGTATATAGAAGGAGATATTATAAATTAAATTTTACTTTTTTTCTTGCAAATAATCTATTCTGTTTGATCTCTGGGAAGGTTTAACAATAAAAGACAAAACAGAAAAAATATCATTAATACAGTGAAGTTCTCCATTCTTTATCAGAGGAGATGAATTAATAGTTTTGCAACCCTCAGTTATGGCAACTAAAAACTGTGATTGACAGTTCAGAAGAGCAAAACGCATTCTGCTTTAAAGATATGCTGAACTACCTGAATCAATGAAGAGCAGCTGCTTAGCTAGTTAGCAGATAGAGTATTTGACTACACTAATTTTAGAAGGGAATTTTTTTCTAGTAATAACAGGGAAGTGCAGGGACATGCACCATATTTAAAAGCCTATCATTCTGTCAAGATATACTTTGCAATTATGCTATGTAAGGGAAAATATTTGTATGCATAAAATATCAAAATTTACATTAGTTATAACATTACTCAATGCAACAGTTTATGAGAAGTTTCACATTGTGAATGCCAGCATAAAGACAAGAGAAGGGAATTGGGTTATGTTTTTATGGTTTGACAAATTGAAGATATGGAAAAATGATAGGTATTTTGTTGGTTTGTTCACTACTGACCTAAGGATAAAATGGAGTCTTGGTAGGTAAAAATATTGGGCTTCTAAAAAGAGATAAAATGGCTAAAAATCTGAAACAGTTTATTCATAGCTTGGGCCCAGTAAACAGGAACAGAGGTAGCTCCATCAAAAGAAGATCCACTGCCACATGCAGATAAGAAACACAGTTGGTAACTTCAGAGGAAAGAAAAATATTGAGGGTCAGAACCAAAGATATGTGCTAGGACTAAGCTGCAAAAGGGTAGCAGGCAAGCTTTATATATGAGTAGTAACTTTTTATGGATGAATTAATAAATTGAATTCTAGATGGTTGGAGTAATTGTTGACAACCCCTCCAAATATTTTCTATCCACTTTTGCAAGAGATATTCTAAGCCATACATATGCATTTATATAAGCAAAAATATAAGTATGTGTATGGATTTTTTTCTGAAACCAAAGAAATTCTCATTGAATCTCATTCACACAGTAAGAAAGAAATTAGTTCCATGGTAAATCTGTGGGACCCTGGAGGATCTTTGAATTGTCTCAGTTTAACTTGTATCCTTGACATCTCAAAATTTACTCCTTAGAGCTTTCAGAAATCAAGGGTCTCTTAAATAACTAGAAATAATTTTAGGGACCATTTCATTTGTGGTACTGAATGGTGTATAAAACAAGAAAGCTTCCTTTCAACTGTTTTTCTTTACAACTGTTAAAGGTTGTGTTTTTGTTGTTTGTGGGTTTGGGGTTTTTTTATTACAGACAAATAAATGTTGCAAGGAGAGCTGTATATGTATTTTTATGTATTTTTTATATTTCCAAACTTTTTTCCTGTTTTTCAGCTCATCTTTATTTTAATGTTTCTATTAGATGATGAATCTAATGAACTTCATTGCCAAGCTAAGTTTTTTAATACAACTTTCTGGGTTTTTTTCTTACCCTGCTAAAAGACATTGTCCCCTCTACTATTTTACAGGCACTAGACAAATGTTGTCACAGTTGAACAGCTCAAGAAACTAAAAACAGCTAAAGAATTGTAGGCCACTGATTTTTACAGGATTCAAAAGGCAATTAAAACCCATAATTAAAATGCATGATGAGGGTCAGTCATGTTGTGCCCTTTCTCTCTCAGGTAATTATTTATCAGTCAGCTGTGGCCAATTTTGCCAACATCATCTTCACTCTCATTTATGACACAAACTTCCTGATCAAACCAATTTTATGGTCTGGAATAGAAAGGTCCTTCCCTGTAATTATTTTGAGGTAAACTCCTATAGGAAAACTTGCTGAAGTGCATTTAGATGATTTTGAACCAGAGTTGTCAATTTCACACCAAAACAAAACAAAACCAAAACCAATACTGACTTATTTTATTTTTTTAACTACACAGAATATAAGCTCAGTTTTATGGTCTGAGAGTTCAAACCTAATTTATTCTTTCTGTCAAATGTATCACTATAACTAGCTGAGGATCACACAATAAGGAAATAATTCTAGCTTCCTAATACTTGAACCAAAGACAAGTAAATGCTAAGGACACATCGATCTTATTCTGATACTGCACTTGCAAGTCTGAAGTAAAGCATAGATTAAAATAATGTGCACAAAATTGTAGAGAAAATTGATGAATAAACAAAATTTATGAGCTCCAGGCCACTACTCTTATTAACTTATCTTTTGCCTATTCTTTGTGCAGTCCGCTGGTAAAAAACCCACAATGGCATCTTCACAAACAGCTGTGCAGGCTTAGACTGCTATGAGGTCTTTTTATGCACTTGTGAATGAATTTTCTTTATGATATGTACTGAGACAAACAGTCTCTGATGCCAGGGAGCCAGAAATGACATTGTCAAAATACAACAGTTCTTCAGCTGTCTTGATAAAGATGAAAGAAGCTACCAATGGGTTTCCCCACGAGTCCTTTGCAAACTTCTTACTTTGCAAACTACTTTTTGGTTTGTCCAGGATATACAACTCCATTGACATTTAGGACATACTGAAATATTTTCTCAGACTTATTCTGAAATGGGAAGAAGTAAGAAAATTGGCTTTCTATTTGTTCACACACTGTTTTTCGGAAAATTAGTTTCCATTGTCCCCCTTTATGTGGCTATATTTTCATCAAAAAAGTGAAGTTCCTCAACACCATGACTTTGCTGTACTCTAAATAAAACAGATGGTCAACATAATGAAACCTAGCTGTTACCAGATTGAGTCTCAGATTAGTCTGTTTTCTCCTCCAGGTTTTTTAGCAGTGTATTTAGTCAAACTAGTCTTTTTCTTCATTGTGTGATAGAGACCTTGATGGAATTGGTTGGGACATGTCCAAATAGTCTACTGCTGGAAGTAGTCCTCCCAGCTCTTAGCCAACCGGTTGAAGCAGCAGCTGCTGCCACATTGTTGGAAGCTATTTTATGCACAGAGAACAAATTTACCCAGGAGAGACATCAGCTTGTATCCAATAATCCTTAATCTGAAGAACAGGATCAAACTCTGGCCCTATTGTACTTCCACCTGATCACATAAGATTCAGCTTATCATATTCAATGTTAATTTTATAATTTAAATTGCACATCAAGAAACAGAAACCATCTCTTGTACAGTTGATTCTTCCAGGTGATAATTCAATGGGAGACAGTATTGAAAGAAAATTTAGCAGTGGGACATGTTGACTACCTCCTCTGTCTGTTGAGTCACAGAATTAATATATCATAATTTACTTTAACATAATTACTAAAGAAGAAAGCTTATAAATCGCATGGGCTTAGTAAGTTTTTAAAATGCTGTCTTCTATATCTCTGTCACACACTGCGGTGGTCTCAGTGTTTGTCACCTGGCAAAATCATGTCTACTGATCTGATAGCCTCCTATGTTGGCAGAACTGACTGACTGGGTAGATGAAGGGAGAGCACTGGATGTTCTCTACCTCAGCTTCAGCAAGGTTTCTGACACTGCCTCCCATAACATCCTCACAAGTATACTTGGGAAGTACAGGTTAAATGAATGAGTGGACAGTGAGGTTGATAGAGAACTGGCTGGATTGCAGAGCCCAGGGGGTTATGATCAGCAGTGCAGAGTCTAGTTGGAAGTCCGAAGCCAGCAGGGTTCTCCAGGGATCCCTACTGGGCCCAGTCTTGTTCAAGATATTTGTCAATTACCTGGCTGAGGGGACCATGTCCTCAGCTACTTTGCTGATGGCACAGAACTGGGAAGAGTGGCTGATACTTCAGAAGGTTATGCTGCCATCCACCAAGACCTTAACAGGCTAGAGAGTTAGGCAGAGTGGAACCTAACCAAGTTCAATAAAGGCAAGTGTAGTCCTGCACCTAGTGAGGAACAACCCCACACAGCAGTACAGATTAGGGGTTTACCTGCTGGATAGCAGCTCTGCAGAGAAGGAACTGAGAGTTCTGGTAGACAAGAAGTTAATAATGAGCCGCCAATGTGCCCTTAAGGCCAAGAAGGCCAGTGGTATCCTGAGGGGCATTAAGCAGAGTGTGGCTAGTAGGTCAAGGGAGGCTATCATCACGTCTTCTCTACCCTTGTGAGGCCCTCATCTGGAGTACTGTGTGGGACATACCAGAGACAGATTTTGAAGGATTTAGAAATACATTTGACTAATGGGTATGAAGAAGTGGGATCTTCGATTAACAAAATACAAGTGAAAAATAGAAATAGTGCACTTTTTCTAAAACATAAACTAAGCTTGAGAAAGAGAAGAACAAGAATAAGCATAGAAGCAAAAATGTCTTCCACAATATGATATTACTTAAGAGATCAAAATAGTAGATATCACGGGACAGATGCGGATTGAGGAAGAGGGTGAGGCACTTAGAACCTCAAGAGTTTCTGGTTTTTTTCCCCCTCACCAGTTTCAAGAACTTTCATTTAGATATGCTTGGCCACTTTTTTAAGAATGGAGTCAGAATCTTAGGTACCAAAGCTGCTGAACCGAACAAGAATGACAAATTTGTTCAGTTGCAAAGGGGAAACATTTTGCAATGTTAAAATATTTATATATTTCCTGAAGTGTAAAAATCTGCCCAGTTTTAGAACATGAAATATGCCACATCACTGCATATCAGTTGGACAATGAAATAAAATCTACAAAATTCTTGCCTGTGTTTTGTGTTTATTTGCATATTTAAACACATATAGGACTTGGTTTGTAAATATTGTGGTCACAGATAGCTCTTACTATAAAAACAGTTGTCATTTGCCACAGTGCTCTAATTTTCAGAAAATCTGAACTTTTCCCCCTCACACTCTAAATAAGGATGTGACACATATTAGCATTGAGCCCAGCTCCACAACATACCAGCACGAGGTACATACTACCAGCAGAAGTAAAGTGTATGTGCCTGTGGTTATTCTGCACCAGCTAGAAGGTGTTACAGGTGAAATTGATCACAGCACATGCATAATTTTGAATATGTCAAAAGTCTATCTGTTTGTCATAAACTTAAAGAAAGCACATACTTAATCGTGCTTGCAAAAACTAAATGTGAGAGCCTTGAGCTGAGAAAACAGAGGGACTTTTCACCTTGATAAAGCAAAGGGTCATTCCAGGGCCAGAATAAAGTGCTGGAATTATTTTGTTGCTTTGAATTAATATTATTTCTACAGGAGTGACCATGGCTTGGAGAATTTCTGTTTCTGCAAGTCTGCAATAGCAGATATGGAAATAGACCTTAGCGGTTTTTTGTTCTGGCTTCTAGTCATTTGTCAGACTCGTTATATACAAACAAGAACAGAAGTATATCTGGTTGCTTCAGCCTCCAGTCATTCTGAACTGCATGTCAGAGATTTGTGTGATGTAATGTATTTCTCCATTATATATTTGTTCTCTTCCATTATATATTTTTTCTCTTTCCCACCAGGATGCTTAGGTTAATATATGTGTTCCTTTTAAAAGGGGCTTTGTTGGTAAGCCAGAACTTTGAAGAACACCATATTTTTCATATTACCTTCTAACACTTAACATTATTTCCCCACTAAGCTCTTTTCCATTTCTCTTATCACCTTAGCAAATGCAAACGAAGTAATTAGTTAAATTCTGAACAGTTGAGAAATCATTACTTTGCAGTGCTAAGGAAGCATTTTCCCCCCCACCTTTGGCACTTCACAATAAACTCATTCTGATCTAAATTGATTGCTCTGGGATTATCTTGGAGTCATTAAAATAATGCTTTATCAACATTCACTAATGTCTTTAATTAGCAATTTCAAATTCCAACATTTAGACTTAAATATGCTCAGGTATAGTTTAGCTTAGCTTAGCTACATAAAATTTTTATATGACTTTGAGTCAAATCTTATTTTGAATGTTACATAGTTGGCCTCAGAACAGGTTTTCCTGGAGTAGAAGTGATGGTAGCAAGGAAGGGATGAGCACCCTATAGCAGAAAATATTTAGTCTTTCAAAACTGACTTACCCACCAAAGTGTTGTGAAATACTTCTGAAGTATTCATTAATAGCTCTATGTTACACCATAGATTTCAGGTTGATTTTTCAGCCAGCTTATATCTATGCACATAGCAATTGAAGACAAGAATACTTTGTATCTGCAACCAGTATGAAGATTTGGTGGTTTATATGGCAATCCACTCTGTGCAGCCTGGCTGGAGCAGGGGACTTGGACCAGTTGATGTCCAGATAACATTGCCAACTTCAAATATTTTGTGATTTAGCTTTAGCATTTCAGTTTTAGCATTTAGTTTTAGTATTTTAAACATTTAACAGTTTTAGGAACTGTTGAATTATTTTTGTTTGTTTGTTAGAAGAATTATTCACATTTTGACAAATTAGAAGTAACAAGTTTACACTACTATACTTGATTAAGATATACTGAACTGAGATGGGACTTCTGTTTTATAGCGCTTTTCTTTAAGAAAGTGTTTTGGCCATGTGACAATTAATGGCAATGTTTACTTAGGACATGAGCAACATAAGTTTGTCCTAATAAACATAAATTTGCTTAATGAAAAATAGTTAACCACATGTTGAACAGATGTGAAAATGTATTTTGGGTTTTTTAGAATGTAGATCAATGAGTAAAACCCCGACAGCACTAGGGATGCAAGTTTTTGTAGTGAAAGATTACATATTCCCAGTTGCCTCTGTGAAGGGTAGTTCAGTTGTCAGTTGGCATTAACCCAAATGTATTCAAAATGTTCTGACTTTAAAACTTTGTCAGGAATTTTGAAATATTCTTTGTAACAATGCAATCAAAGAAAGTCAAATTTATTTAAAAAATAGTGCATCTAGCGCTGGGTGAAGAAAGAAAAATCAAGGACTTACACATTTCAAATAAATCATAGTTAATACAGAAGATCAAAGTCAGAAAAGAAGAGCCTTTTCCTCAGATTATTGCTATTATTAAATGCAAAGAATATTACTGAGTAAGATTCATTGAACAAGAAAATATATCTCCCCTCCCTCCCATTTTTTGAATGTGACTTCTTAATGGCTTCTGTAATCGCTAATGTTCTACTTTAAGTATAAACTACCAAAAAATGCCTCATAAGTAGGCTTGCTTGAATTGTTAAAAACCCAGTACCATTGATTATTTGAATAAGTATTTTTACATTTAATATTTTATTGTCTGTTTGTTGGTGTAATGGTTTTGATTTTTAGACCCTCCTTGATAACCAGGTTGTAGCTGAGAAAGTACTCAACCTCCCAGTATTCCATGCGATTTTCTACGTAAACCAGGGTATAAATAAGAAGGGGGAGACGCCTTTCTTTTCTCCTCCCTTTCCTGTGGCCCTGGGAGCGGGTTCTCTGCTATCAGCTCGGCTCGTGTGGAGGAGTGAGGCCCAGTGAGGCCTTGTGGACTTTGAGAAGCGCAGAGTGACGTCAGTCGCTTAGTGCAGTTCTGCTATCTAAAGGAGAGTAGTAAGATTCTCTCTTGTTAGCTTTTATTGCTTACTCCTGGGTTTCTATTGTGTATATCTGTTTTGGATTTTTATTTTCTCTCCCTTTTTTCCCTTCGGGGTGGGGGAGGGTTTTTGGAGTCCCTTACCCTGTGTACATGGTATTCTAGTTGCATATAAGTGTAAATACATGTGTATATTTTAGTACAGCTTTGGTCTGCTCATTTTGGCATTTAAGTAGCTTTTTTCCCTTCTCCCTTTCCCCTGTGTTTGGGGGGGGGAAGGGGCTGCAGGCTGTGAGGTTTGGGTGTTTGGCAGGGGGGTCAGATCCAAACCATTACAGTTGGTTTTGGGTTGGTTTTTTTTGTAAAACCTGTGGGATATGGAACAGGTTAGTTTAGTGTTATGAATTAATCAGCTGGTAATCCCTAACATGGGTTAGAATTAATTTGTAAATCCTAGTGCAATTTAAATTAAAATAGGGCTAAAATATGTATCTTTTAATCATAAGTCTTTATGTAACTTGTATGCGTACATTCATGTAGTTCAAGAGCTTGACAGAGGTTGACTTTGAAGAGGTGCACTTAAAAGGTGGGAGAGCAAGATGTATTCTCCTCCCTACTTTATATAAAAAGTTTCATCACCTAATGCATTTCAGCTGACTTATTAATGGATTTTCATGACCTACTTATAGACTGTTATCTGTATGTGAAGAGAAAATGCATTAGCAAACAAATAAAAAACAGTAGAGGACTGAATGTATTGCTACTGCTGTAAAATTACAAAATATAGGAAATTATCTATATTTGAACGTTCTCACAAGCTGGAAAAACCTGGAGTGCAAGAGAGCTCTGTAGACAAGGCAAATCCAGTCTTCCCTTGATTCAGGTTTTATGGGGGCTGCTTACTTGTCTCTAAAAAAAGTGGAAAGGGAGAACTTTTTAGTTCATACTTTTCTCCACATTGGTGCCCTCATTCCTCTCACTTGCGAGCATTGCAAAGAGGAGTGGAAAAGAAATGGAGTAACAGAGCTAGCTCTCTTTCAACAGGTGTACTTTCTATAGAATTAAATTTGAATTCTAGGGCAAGAAAGTTCTTTCTTTCACTTTTTTTATTGTATTCAGAAGTCTGTATACATCTGAGAAATAGCATTTTAAAATGAGTATGGGGGTGTGAAACAGCCTTAGTAGAAGTTACATTGGTGAATTTTTATAGCTGTTAACAATCTGACCAATGGTAACCAAAAGTGTCTTGAATTTGAACTTGGAAGTGGAATGCATAAGAATTTTGAATTTACAGTCAGAAGTATCCACCCTGTCAATTTATGTTTCTGAAATGTTAAATATTCTAACCTTAACAGTCAAATAAATAAAAATATTGAATGTCATTGTGATTTTATGGGAAATATAAGCTAAAAGTAAGAAATTTTTTTAAATGTTTCCTACTCTAAAGATTTTAAGTCACTACTTTACATTTCAAAACACAAATAATTTTAAATCTAAAATATTTTTAATATACACATGGAAAACATTTTTTTCTTTATTCATCTATTTAAGCTTTTTTGGAAAATAGTTTATACAGAAGATTAAATTGACTTCTTATTTTGATGGATTAATTAATTATTTTTTTCTAATCAAAGACATTCATAGAAATGGAAAATCCTCAGTCTATGTTCAGACTGTAAGCAAATGTCCTCAATTTCTTTAAAAGAAAATTAAAGAGAGGGTGTTCACCTTAATATTGTTGATAATAATCTTTACTGTTCATATTAACAAAATAACAGATAATACCAGTTCTGGATCAATAATTCAGTGGGTTGTTACTGTAGACATACACCATGACCATCAAATACACTAAATGCTGCTTTCAAGAATGCAGCTGAATTAATAAAATAGAAGATTACTATAACAATGCCTTGTTATTTAATATTATAATGGTTCTGAGAATCTGAACCCATTGGGGAATTAAATTTGACTGCTGTCCCTCTTTGGTTGTTATCATGGACGTGGTTTTCTTGTAGGCAATTAAAAATATTTATCTATTTAAAAACTAATACTATTAGTTGAAATTAAATATGTTTTATTGACTCCACAGGCATCAGAATTTTACCCAAGTCTGAGGTCCCTAACATTTTTTTATTACATTTTCCAATATATCCATTGGCGGTTTTTTATAGAGATCAAAGTATGAAATCAAGCTTAATCCCAACAAGGACATTTCAAGAAGTTTCTTTTACACAGCAGCAGATTGTTCCACTCTCCTTTATCTGCTCATGCTTTCTCATTAATTTTTCAGGGCATAGATACTTATTCAGCCTAATATTGTCACTGTTGATTGTTAGCTGTGTCAATTGACCAATACCAATACTCAGGATGGCTATGATATTTTTATAGCTATGATTTTAATATAGAGGTAAGATCAATTTATTGAATATAAATAACAAAGCAATTATCAAAGAGAAATTGGATTTTGGAAACTAGCACCACAAGAAAATTGTGTTATGTGAGTAATCTGTATTCCATCCAGTAGCCTTAAAAATCAAAACTTTATATACATTAATGAACTCAATTTTCAAAGGTAAATTTGATTGATAATCAGGTTCTGTTGTCTAAATCACATTGTACATTTTTTATTCCTTGCATATCTGATGACAAGGAACTCTAAAATCTACCTCAGAGATTACTAGATACGCCCATTTTCTGAGCTCAGAATAAAACAGACATCATTCAGTAAGTTTCATTGGAATGAAACAGTAGAAATTTGAAGCACATCAGCATAGGTCCCAAAGTCTTAATTAAGAGGAAAAAAAGAAATAACCCATCCAGAACTCAATATTCTAGATGTATTCAGCAAAGGCTTGGTTAACTGCAAAACCCAAAAGTTTATTTCTCTCTTCTGTTCTAGAGGGATTCTTCTTCCCACTCCCTACAACAAATTCAGCTTCATATAATCACTTCCATCTCCAGAGAGCAATGTCACTTGTTTATAAAATATAACTCTGGGACACAGGGATTTGCCGACACATTAGAATCAGTCTGCAAAATAACACTTTCTAAAGATGATTCTTGCAAGAATGACATCTAATCATAATCAGTCACTATGTAGTATCAATGAGCCACTGGATGTCACCAAGTATATGGAAACAGTGAATATGAAAATATCTGGTCTGAATGGCATATCTGAATGATAATGCCAAAGTCTATTCTTGGTATCTGAACTCTCATTTCTCCATCTCCTGTCAACCACCTTTCCCTCTTAACTAATTTCTTGCCTTGAAACAATGAGAAAATAGAAACATTTTTTTGGTATGAAAATTGCAATATACTATTTTGATACTTTTATGATTAAATTAATATAATCTACTGGTTCAAACATTAGTTTTCAATTCCACAGAAGAAGCAGGAGCATTTATCATCCTTATGGTGCCTTAAGACAAAAAAAAACTTTGAGAAGGGGAAGTAAACCAAAGAAAGATATTCTTTGTGTATGTGTGATTACCACAGGTCAATTTCTAGGTGATTTTCCTTATGTTAAGGTAAAAATAAACCAATGGCAAAAAATCATGAGTGCATTTTATGTTTACATTTTACCTTGGATAGTCTGCTTTCATTTCCATGCTAATCTCAGTTAGTTTCAACACAAAAAGTAATTACTGTTTTCATAGTCAGTTAGATTCTATGGTATCCACGACAGGATTTTGTTGTTGATACTCTGTATAGAGTATGTATATAGTTTGTTATGTTAAAATGTAATTTCCTTTCCCCCATGTTTTTTATCAAGAAGGCAATTGAATGGTTTATCCATCCTTCCCCATTGGAATGGTTTGCTGGCACTTCAGGATGAATTCTACACACAGCCTGTCAAAGAATCATTTTGGTTTTGCTGTGGTTCATCCATATAAATTGAACACTTCAAAGATTTTTCTCACTTTGACCTGCAACTCAAAATCCCTGCAGGAAACTGCATCATAAAAAAAAGCGAAGAGATCAGAGTGAATAATTTGTAGACCATATGAGAAATAGAAAGGCTCAGAAATGATGTCTCATCATTGCCCTTTGCTTATCTATACATGCTACCTCACACATGGGCCCATTACTCCAGAAGCATCTTTCTGCCAGTTTTAATGTAAGATGCAGGCCTTAAAAATCCTCAGATGAAAACTTAAGATGAAATTGATGTTGTATATGCACCACCTCTGTGAGGATCTACAAATTAGAAATATACCTGTGAAGCAGACTTGTAACTGCATTTATGTGAATGTTTGTGATGGTTGTGAAGGAAGAAGCTGCCTGAAAGTGACACAGATGTATAGAAGCCTGTAAGTCTGCTTAATGCAACAGGTCCTACACATGTGAGAAGTAAATATAGCTGTACATAATACATACTTGAAAAAAAAGTTAAATAATTTCATACTTTAATGGCCTTACTGCGAATTGACTAGAGAAAGAGGGGTTTTTTACTTTATTTAAAAACACTTAGTTATGCATTAAATGTTTTTAAAATGTCCCTTGAAAACTGCCAGTTTGACTAAAACTCTTGCAAGAACCGGTTGCACCGAAATGCTTTTGTAAAACTACTGGAATAACATCTGTGGAATCACACTCAGAATTATAAGGGTAAAAATATTTCCATTGAAACCAAATGTGTTCAAAATATTTTGTGTCACTCAAAAGATGCTAAATTTAGCTTTCATTCCAGTTCAGCTTGAAACTGAAGTTTAAGACCTCACTGTTGTTCACGTAATGAAATTTCATTTTTTTTATATCTACTGATTATATTTACTTTTTATCTGGCTAAAATCTTATTTTTCTGTATCTTAATCAAAAATAATTATTTGCAAAAGAGGAAATCTACTAAAATCTTCCAAATCTAGCAATTCTAAAAAATTATACTATTAAAATCATGAATGTAAATACAAATATCTTCTAAGACATCATTGGATTTTGTCCTTCAGCAGTACATACTGGGAACCTACGTGATACTGGCTCAGTCCTGATACCAAATTCATGGAATTAAGCAGGAAATATTCTTTCACTGCATCCTGTAAATAATAGTACTTCTGGTCTATGTTTCAGGGCTGAGTTTTAAGTCAAACTCTTTATCCAATTATTTCATGCAGAGGTATTTTCTAAATAGTGAATGGCAGGCTTACACAGAGAAAAGTTATATTCAACCATAAGTTTCACTTGAGTATTTTCATACCAGTCTATTCATTTTCATAGAATGGAAATCAGATCCAGTATCAATGGATTTTGATAAGAATGGTTGGACTCAATGATCCATCTTGACTTGACTGCTTCTCTAAACTAATTGTAATTTCACTTCAACTTATTGTTGCAAGTGACAAACTTCTTTTAACACAGAATTTATAATATAGAATTTGGGATTCAATAATCTTTAGTGAAAAATTTGTGATTTCTATTGACACAGTTTTAATGGAACAGCTTTAAAAAACACTATGTTCAGTCACCTGCCAGCATTTTTCTGAGTCTTCTATTTACTAATGAAAATCAGTATAATTCCCTAAGAGTGTGTTTTACAAAAGAAATATCTGTCATTTGAAATTCATGCTTTGAAATAAATTTAATTTATTTGAACATACTAAAAAAAAGCCCTGTCACTGTAAAAAAAAACAGTCCTAAGCAATTTGTTAACTATTCAATTTTAATTTTTAGAAAGAGTAATTTAAACTTTTTTTTAACAAAATGACACCTAGGACACAAGTTTGGCTGTCTATCTATTTGATCACTTCAGCAAGTGAAAATACACATAAAAATAACTGGCAAATAACCAAGATTCAGGTGAAAAGAACAAACCTGGATTTTTTACTGATAGGATGAAGCAGTTCTGTCAGGGGCTAGGGCAAGGGGCAGGAGGAAATGTTTTGCTTCATTTGTTCGTCTTTTCTCTACTTGTTTTTTCTCCTTATTTGATTTAAAGGAAGAAAGATATAGGTGAGGGAAAGATAAGTGAATGACTGTTTTAAAGGTCACTCCTGTGCTACTGGAAAATTCCATTAAAATCATACAGTTCTTTCGTGTTTTCTAAAATATTCAGACTGAATTTGTTTAATAAGCTCTTGAAAGACACTACATAGCTAGATATAGTCCTGCCCACTGAGATTCCTTTTCCCAGCTATCAAGTTCTTCTTTCTGAGTTTCATAATCTTTATTGTCCTAGAGGACTATAATTGTCTTATTGGCTCAAAGACTTCTGTGTTATCATTAATGTAGTTAGGGCTTGACCCATTAACTGAAATCTCTTTAGGACATTGTGAAAAATACAACAAAATCACAAGGAGGTTAGCTTTGAGGTTGCAAACTTGGACAAATCAAATAATTCAAATTATTTCATCTGAAATTTCAACTTTCTTTCCTGTGTATATGAAAATTAATATTTTTCCACTGTGGGTAAATCCTATTTACATGACATTGGAGTTCTCAAAATCAATGTATGATTGTGTGTGCTTGGGTAAAAGCTGATAACTCTCAGCAGTTTACTCAGTGGGTTCTCTAGAGGAACACTTATCTTTCTTAAATAAACTGTGTGCTTTTAGACATCATTGTAAAATTTTAATCTAAATAGATTTTTTTTTCCATGAGAAGGAACCAAAATTCCTTCTTTCATTTTTTAAGAATGGTGTGTATTATTAATTTTTTTTTTTACCATTTAAAAATTACTATTAACATAAAAATAATTGGGGTGCTTGACTGAAGCTTACAGAGTTCTTCCAGGGATGAATTTATTAATATTTTTAATTTTGTAGTTCTATCCAACTGGAAACCTATATGTCAAGTTCTGTCAAGAAGTTATCATTGTTGCCACAATATAACTAGGTGAAAATCAACTGACTGTAAAGAAATGTATTGGCGATTTTATACTGTTAAAGGAGGAAAATACAAGAAATCATTTATAAAACTGCAAAAACACAGTAATGGATCCTGTATGCTTTCTCCTTCTTTCTTTCTCTCTTATTCTGTCCCTCTTTCTCCTTCTTTCACACATAGCCAGGATAGGGAGTTTTCTGGCAAAGAAAACATTTTTGTTATGTGTGTGTATAGTGTCTTATATAATACTTAGTTCATGATAAGGATTACAACATACCAGTGATATACAAACAAGCAAGTAACTCTATTGTAAGCATAGCAAATTAAGCCTGATTCCTTAAATATTCATTTCCTGTGGCTAGATTCACTGTTGTGTATAATCTAGTAAACTTCTGTTGAAATTTTCCTATAGTTTGGGCATGTATAACAGCTTTCTCCTGTGTTGGTCTCTAATGCTTAAAAAGACTTGATCTCATATTTCTTCCCTTCAGTGAAGGCCTTAATAAAGTCTTCCTATACAACTGCTTCTTTTTATTAAATATATGATGCTTTCCTGGTCTTCATATTGTCAAGACCTCTGTTAGACAAGGCTGACATTGACCAATAACTACCAAGAATTTCAGGAAAAAAATGACAGAAAGAAGTATTTTCTTGGGAAACCAAGATACAGACACAGTATAATAATTATATAAAAATATACAAGCCTCCTATGCTCAAAAAGCAGAGGAATAGGTTTTGGGTTTCTCCTTGTTATCAGAAAAATAAAATATCTTTAAGTAAGAATTGATCTAGATCCCACTTCACTGGATAGTATGCAAGCCCAGAAAAGGAAAGACAAACAAGAAGTAAACAATTTTGAAACAAAACAAGCCTATTTTATGACAAATATAAGGAAGAGATTTTTTACAATGAGGGTGGTGAAATACTGGAGCAGGTTTCCCAGAGAGATGGTAGATGCCCTAGATGCCCCATTCCTGGAAATATTGAAGGTCAGGCTGGAAGGAACTCTGAGCAACCTGATCTAGTTTAAATGTCCGCACTTATTGCAGCAGGGAGTGGGCTAGATGGTCTTTCAAGGTCCCTACCTATCAAAACTTCTAAGATTTTATACATAAAGCATGTGTGTTCCTTTTTTTGGACTGACCTATGTTTTCTGAAGCTTTTGAATGTATGCAGCTGACCTTTTGGGGGTTTCTCTGTACAGCTTTCTAAATAAAAAAAATGCTTTCTTGTCTCATATTGCCCCCCTCCTCCAGTAACTAATGTACTGTAACTTAATATTCCCATGTATCCCTTGAGTTCAGATGCTAGTATTAAAAAGAAAAATTACTTTACTATGGGACTTCTGATAATACTGCAAGAGCTGGCAATCTGCAACATGAGGAGGGTAACATCATAGAAGACACATTAAGGATTTCCAAGAAACTACATGATCAACATAGTCATTGAGACTATTAATTTATTGATAATAATTCTTGTAACTCTGTTGACATTCATCCCATTTCTTGAACTGATTTTAATTTGAATGGTTATAGCAAGAATGCATAAAGAATGATATACTATACATATCTGGCCAAGGTAATCACTTCTGCCTCCTTAAAAGGAGGCCACCAGGAGACAATCATTTTAAGTAACAAGTATTTTTCCTACTTCTAACCTTTTTAGATGATGTCTGATTCACCCCAGTTGAACTAATGGAGGTTTAGTTATGCCAAGTGGTTCTAATTCTGATAGCATTTATTCTATATCAGTTAGTTTCCTTTTTCCACCTAATACGCATAAAGCCATTTTTCTCTACTGTTAGATTTTTGCAGTATCAAGTTTTTCACATTTCACTAAAAATGTATTCCAAATTGTTTTGCATTACTTGGATTAATTTAAAAGCTCAATGAAAAAATTATGTTTTAGGAGTTAAAGACTTGTTCAACTCTATAATTTGTCACCAACGAAACTGATTCTGGACAAAAATTACTTGGAAAATATAGAATATAATAACATATTTTATATCATATATAAGACTACATTTTCTCATTGTCTTTGATTTTTTCCTAGAACAAAGTGCATAATTTCAACCACACAGCATCACTGGTATGGATTTATTTTTCACCAGCATCAAAAATACCACTTGCAAAAACAAATAAAGTAATGGTTACAATAGATCTTGCATCTTTCCTATGAATATTTCAGAGGTTGCTGGGTGTTACTTATTTGTCACATTAGTCTGTGGCTTGGATTACTGAAGGATTATAGTCCTAATATCCTATTCCATGCACTAGTATATTTAAAAATTAAGACCAGAATTTAGAACCAAAGGATATTTATGTTTAGTACTCCAACCAGCTGGGAGGAACAGTGTGTCGCATGTGTAGCTACAGAATTGTTCACCGTCATCAGTAACTTTTTGAAGTAATGCTTTAAGTAAATATGTAAAAGTATAAAATGAACTACGCTTTGGCAATTTTTGCTTTCTGTAGTCAAGGGCATCTTTCTTAGAAAGAATCTTGAATAACTAGGTTTGTGAATGCTCCATTAATCATATTAATTAAAGAAAATTCTTTTCAGTGCTGTCTTTTTACTGTACTTCTAGTCAGTGGGCTTGCTCTGTGGAGATTAATCATAAAAGCAGACTAAAATTATTACCACACTGGCTTCTCAGTCTTATGCAAATTCTCTAAACTGATTCAAAATTATGGATCTAATGTCATTCATTCATTCATTCATTCATTCATTCATTCATTCAACTAGTTTTCATAAGGAAAATAAAAGCCCATTCCAAATGAAGTTAGGAACAAATCTAACCATCTAATTGAATTGTAAAGATATTAGTATTTTGGAAGAGTTATCCAAATCATTCATATTTTTCCAGATTTCAGCCTGAAATAACAGTGACTTCCACTAGTGAAGAAATGTGTTTATCATTACATGAAATCTGAATATGTTTAAAATTGATATACCAAACATACACATATAATAATAAAAAATACATTATTAACACTAGCTTATATGCATGGTAATGGCGGGGGCGGGGGGAGGATAAAGCAAAGGGTAACTTTATAATCCACTAATTTATTATATTACTTAATTTTTGAAACAGTTATATAAAAGTTAATAACAGGGAAACTGTTCTTAGGAAGGCTTTCAATAGGCCTTTAGATTCGAGAAAAAAATATTCTGGAGTAAATAGCTCAGTCTTTCAATTCCTAATTTTGTTTCTGATTCAGAACATTGCTGAAGGGATAAAATTAGGTTATGTGATTGATTCTCTATCTGAAATGAGTTTGAAAGAGTAATTAGGAAGCAAGTAACTGAATATTACTGCACAGTATTTGGGCTTGATATTTTTGGATAGGTTTTTTTTTTGGTGGGGGGGTCTGATTCATCATTGCGCATTATTAGTTTTGTTAAGAATCTCAGTAGGAGACCAAAACCTCTTGTTTCATCTATGGCTTTCCACTTAAGATTACACTACATAGAGAACATACATTAATATTTCAGTTTCCCATAGGTGAGTGAAGAGATTCCCCAAGAACTCTAATCCTCCTGCAATTTCTGTTGTGACCACCAATATGTCTGAATAGGGCTGCAAGTACAGTTTGTGCCTCAGACAGTTTTCATGCTCAGTGCAAAGTTTTTTTGAAGAAGGAAATGCACTTATATTTACATGTGTGGGAATCTACAACAAAGAGTTGGAGTTTATAAATCTCATAAAAATGCCGTTTCAAAGTTTGTAATCATTGTCTTATGCAAGGTGCAAAATGCTACAATTTTTGATTGATATCCCTCTACAATAATTTGAAGGTAGTATAAATTTGACAATGATGCTTGTCCAGATGTAAAGCAATGCACAAATATGTCTGTATTGTTCTTATGTAGCATTTTGAGTAGTGGACTAACTTTCTGTCTTTTTATGATTTAAATGTCTATAAGGTTGGACTAAGTTAGAAGGTTATTTAATAGCTACACATAAATTGTCTGCAAATTAAAACTCCATAGGTTAATGAACCAATTTATAACAACTTTCTGAACTTTTTGCTGTGTTACAGCAAACATACACTCTTTCGTAAAACTTTTCTCCTGCCTCACTGAACTTTGCAAAATCTGGACTAGTCTATATTGAATTCAGTTTCTGATTCTAGCACTTGACTTGCTCAGGGAAATTTACATTTTCATAGATTTATAAAGAAAGAAGTCTAAAATAACAAAAGGACTGCATAGGTACCCCATATAGTTACAATTTTTTTGTAGGTTTCTTCAGGTTCAGTTAGGTGTTTTGTCTATTTCTAAAAAAGAACTCCGGAAGTTGTGGGTGTTATATATCTAAGTCCTTGGAGTTTTGAAAGGTCAAAGCCCTAATGTAATTGTTAAGCTGTTTTCAGTTGCTATGTTGCTTATATTCAGGTGTTCCTGCATAAGAAACTAAAATCATGCTCATTTTAGTTTGATAAGGAAAGCAATAAGGACTGTTGCTAGTCAGAAATAAAGATGTTCTTAGGAAAAGCTGTTAAAGATAATATTTTATTACAAATGTGGACAAATATATAATTGAAATAATCCTTAACTTTTTGGAGTGGCAGTCCTTTTCTATAATGACAGATTATTTATCTGTAGGCAGGATTTCTTTTAATAGCTAATAATTACTTTTGTACTTTATTTTAGTAATCATTGAATTTGAAATAAAAATCTGTTACCACTACCAGTCAAAATACGTCAACCTTTGTTTACTTTAAGAGGTGGCAGTGATTCAACGAGATCAGAGTCTCAAGTGCACTTAAGTCATTGTCATACTACTGCAAGGTGGTACTGTAAAAAGAATGTTTATGTGACAACTGACCCTCATCTGATGCTGCTACTTCATGTTTTGGAAGATGAAAGCTGAGCTTTGAATATAAATAATGTATGAAAAACTACTTAACTGCCAAGTAAATTCAGGTGCTTCTCATTCGAAGCACAAGTCCACAAAACATTGAGCGGTCCAGGAGACCTGGGGAAAAAAAGAAAGCTTTGAATACTGATCACATAAGAGATGCAATTTTTTTCGTCTCAAACTTTAATTTAAACAATTCCTTTTTAAATATTTTATACAACTACCCCCCAAGTCTTTGAGTCTTCTATTAAATATTCTAAGGGGTTATTTTCTTAACAAGATAACTGTATTTTACCTCATGTTTTAAGAAGCGTAGTGATGATTTTGTTGTTGGTTTAGGTAGTGTAGAAAATCAAAGCTGAACTCACAGCTTTTGGGATACAGTTCTAGAAGGTCTTTGAAGGTCTGATTAACATTCATTGTCTCCAGGCAAGGGTAAAAACAAGAAAAAAACACACAATGGTATTTGAGTTTTCCCCTTATCAAGGCAATAGTAACAAGAGAAATATTATAAAGTACTAAGTCAGTTTCAGAGAGAGTATTTGTGTGTACATAATGTGTATTCTGCACGTACTAATGAATACAATGTGAGACATTTTCTTTGCTGATTTTGTGTGTGTCTGTAGTTCTGTTATCAGCTTTTATTCTTCGTTCTTCCTGTTTTTTTCACAAAGAACCAAATCTTTATGTGGATTAGAGACACTTGTGTAGCTTACTATAAGTTGCACTTAAGTTGATTTGGGGAGTGGTTTAATTAGCTGTCAGCAGACTTGGTCACTTGAGTGATGACAAAAGGACATACGTGGTGTTGGACAAGTTGTACTTTCTTTGATGCATATTGATGATGAGAAAGGATTCTGAAATGTATCCTGTAGAAGCAGAATATGTGCCTACATACCTATATGGATATATAGTTTGTAGACTAAAGAAACAATAGACTAGGATCTGATTCACACTATCATGGACACTTGGACTTGAACAGTGATTGTGTGGATCAATTAAGCAGAATCTAAGCATAGTTTATTTGAAAACTGCCTTCCAGAAAAGTTATCCTTTCTAGAATGTTATCTTTTCTAGAAATTGCTTGATGCTTTTCAGTGATTAATAGACACTTCCCTACCTCCAAGTAATTCTAAGAATTCTATTACTACTGGACTTAAATTAGCCACTAAAAAAATGGAGGAAAAATGGAAGGAAATCATGTTCTGGTTTGAGCTAAAGTAGAATTGATTTCTAAATTTTCAGTCAAGACTTGTCTGTGTGACTTCATTTTCTAAAAGTTAACTGCATGTTTTTCAGACAGTCTTTCTCTCTAGAAGTGATGGCGGTATGTACGAAGACCATTGCCTATACACATTCCTATAGAAAGAAAGGCCATCCTCTAGATGGTGGAATGCTGTAAGTGAAAGGGAAGGAAGAGTCACACACCTGCAGGATGCATGGCAAGACAAGTGACCACAAACTAAGCAGAGTATTCCATTCCATACACATCATATTCAGTACAAAACTAAGAAATCAGAAGGGTCAGGCTTTCTTCTTTTTTTTTTCCTTCATCTTTTTACCCCTCATCCTGAATCCATGCATTCTTGAATACATGCATTCTTGAATCCAGTTCTTGAGTTGAGCTATGTGCCTGCCTTGCAGCATCAGTGGTGAAGTGGGTGTGTGTGTGGAAATTTTATATGTTTTATTATTTTCTTGTTAATATTATTTTTCTTATTATTGTTTCATTAAAGCTGTTTTAGTGTCCAACTGACAAGTATTTTTCTTTCATTTTACTTTCTCTGGGTGGGGGGAGTAAATTGGGACCAACTGTTTGCATTTTGGCTGCCAATCAAGATGGTCTAAAGCTAAATCATGACAAACCCACAGATAACAACTGAATAAAGTTTCTGATTTATGCTCTCTCCATAAACATTTACACATCCAGACCTGCTAAATNGTGGAATGCTGTAAGTGAAAGGGAAGGACAAGAGTCACACACCTGCAGGATGCATGGAAAGACAAGTGACCACAAACTAAGCAGAGTATCCCATTCCATACACATCATATTCAGTACAAAACTAAGAAATCAGAAGGGTCAGGCTTTCTTCTTTTTTTTTTCCTTCATCTTTTTACCCCTCATCCTGAATCCATGCATTCTTGAATACATGCATTCTTGAATCCAGTTCTTGAGTTGAGCTATGTGCCTGCCTTGCAGCATCAGTGGTGAAGTGGGTGTGTGTGTGGAAATTTTATATGTTTTATTATTTTCTTGTTAATATTATTTTTCTTATTATTGTTTCATTAAAGCTGTTTTAGTGTCCAACTCACAAGTATTTTTCTTTCATTTTACTTTCTCTGGGTGGGGGGAGTAAATTGGGACCAACTGTTTGCATTTTGGCTGCCAATCAAGATGGTCTAAAGCTAAATCATGACAAACCCACAGATAACAACTGAATGAAGTTTCTGATTTATGCTCTCTCCATAAACATTTACACATCCAGACCTGCTAAATGGTCAAATTTATTTCTCTAGTTTTATTTGTTCAGTAATTAATCTTGTGAATGTTCCAGATAATGAAAAATTTGTTTCTTCTTATTTTTTTAAATTTACTTTTTGTGCAGGGATTGCACCATAGTTTCCATGTCAAGCAACTTTAAATCTACATGGGTCCCAGGTTCTTGTTTTGGTTTTGGTGTTTTGGCTTTGGTGTTCTTTTTTTTCCCAAAAGCTTTTTTTTTGAGTTGTAGCTGAAATAATTCTCACTCTGCTAAGACAAAAAAAAATGACTGTTCTTCAGAAGTAGTAAGCTGTCTTGTCCTGCATTCAGTTCACCTGCTTTTTCTGCTCAGTCAGACACTATGTATTTAGGAACAGGCATGGGAGAATAGTCATTTTTAGCTTCCAGTGAAAGCATTTTTAGCTTCTTTGTGTTTCTCCACATTCCAGAAGGGGCATGCAAGTGTGATACTCATTGGTTCAAGTTCAGTTACAAGCTTCTATTTATGTAGAAGTTTTAGCTCAAAACAGTCCATCTTTGCAAAACAAAAAAGTACTGACAGTTCTAAATATCTGTGCAGGAGGGAGATTGATGATGATCTATGTCTTGGGCGTATTTGTCATTAGTCACAAAAGTGACTCACAATGTCTTCTGCTGACACGCTGTTGCTTGTCACTCCTCAGTAGAGACTGGAGCCAGTCACCTCAAGCATATGTCTCTGCTGGTAATCACTGTTCTGTCTAGAAGGCACTAGTCACTGGTGCCATTCACCTGTCTCCCAGAACAGCCCGGCAGGGGGTGTGCTTTTCGTACAAGCCACACTGCCAGTATGTAAATGCTATTTTGGAGTAAAGAGAGGGGAACTGTCACATAATCAAGCCATCATCCCAGCTACCACTTAACATTTGGGACCTGTCACAAGTTTTTGGTTGAGGCCAGGCCCCACCTGTGATGTGATATCTATTCCCTGTGTTAGCAGGTTAATTTCAGTCACTAGTAGGATGAGAATGCAAGAAGTTAATGCTTTCACCTATCACCTGCCATGGCTTCAAGGAATGCTTTTGGATCTGCTTAATAGTTGGTTCTGTGAGCTGTTCCCATCATTTAAATTTTAAAATAAGATCAATTTAGCCTACTTAATTTTGTACTTCAACAGCACACATAGGAGGTGCACTCAGAATTTGTCTCTTGGTAACTGACAATTAGCAACTAAACACCTCATCTGCACTGTTAGTTGCAGAGTTTCTTCATGGTTCACCCTCCATAGTGGATGTGGGGAGCCTGATTTGATGTTTTGCCTAAAAGGTTTTCTGACCTGTTTCACTAGGGAGTTCAGGGATTTGGATCAAGGCCAGGAGATTTTTCTCTTTGAATAACCCTACATTTTAGATCAATATCAGTTAAAACACTAGACTAATTTGGCAACACTAGTGTAGTTAAACTGTTTATTTACAAATGTTTATTTGCAAATGTACTTCAGGAAAGTTCTTTTTTATTTTAGTACAATAATATCATTGTGCATAATGATTTCTTCTGTTACTCTGTGCAAATCTGTATTCAACTTGTAATAACATTTAGTTTGTCAGTCATAATAAATTCTAATCATAGTCTCCTCTCCTTTTAACCCATTTAAGCAATAGTTCTGAAGATATTCAGTTAAAATTATGTTCTAAGAACAAGAAAGCACATGTCTTGCTTTTATCTAGTAATAGAACAAGTGGCAGTCTGACAAAAGTGCTTAGTATTCTTTAAAGACTGCAAAGGCCTGGACTTCAAATGCTCCTTGAAGGAAGGCAGGACTGTGTATCAGCACATGCAGGCAGGAGATGCAGAAGGCCTTTCGGATTATCTGTGGTCATGATAGGTGTTGCATGAAGAAAATGCAAATAAGAAACTGTTTTTAAATATAGCTGGAGTTCTTGAAAAGTAAATCAGGTTGAAAAGTAATTTTTAGTTTTTGTAAAAGTGTCACATACATCTTTTAAATACTATCCTCTCCTCTGGAGTAATATATTTTTTAAAGAAGAAGAATTTCATCTCTCCAAGCTCAAATTCTTACTCTAAGTAAAGGTTAAAATGGGTAATTTTAATAGCTTCTAGTTCTTCTTTACCCACGCTCTGAAAACCAATCAATTTATCACCCCCTACAAAAAGAGATAAACTCATTCCACAAGTTGTTTCAATTAAGTAACATATTCTACCAAAAATAACTTAGAGAGAATTCTTTCTCTGGCATGAATGTTAATTGACAAGCCAAACACCTGATTTCTCATTTTCCTTTCTCTTGTAAAGCTTGATTTATGTTGTAAGCATACGGCTGAATTTTTGAAGTTTTGTCCCTTTTCTTAATAGAGTATGAAACTTGGCTGTTATCAGTACAGCATATTTCCCTGATGTTTCAATAGTATGTGATAATACATGGGTAACATTTTGGGATTCTGCAGTGGCAACTGCACCATTTGTCTAAGCAATTGAAAGGCAATGTAAACTATTGACTTTTTCATCTACCAGACTTTAAGTCTCAGGTTTTTTGGAACTGAAGTAATGATTTTCAAATGCATGTGACTTCTGAAAAAAAAATGATGCAAAAATGTAGTAGAATATGAGGTATTTTGGGTAGCAATTTTTGCTTAAAATCACAGAAGTGGCTTCAGAAGATCAGCCTATATCCAAACTTAAGTGAGGTACACCTGTGTCACTGCTGATTGATGTTCATCTAGCTTCTTAAAATATTCAATGATTGTTTATGAGAATGTCTCTGAGACAGTGTCAAAAACCTTATTAAAGTCAAGATATATGACATCATTCCTGTCTACAAACCCTGTCGTGTTATGATATTGTAAAAAGAAAGTAGATTGTTCTGTCTTGATTTATTTTTGATACCCATATTGACTTTGATGGGTCTCCTTGTTATCTAACAGCTATTTACAGAAATAGATCATGTTTCTATTGTTCTAGTAACTGAAATTTGGTTCTCTGGACTATAATTCCACAGAATCTTTTTTTTATTTTCTTTGCAACTCCCTTATCCATTTTAAATGAAAATTATTTTTTTTTCCTTCTCTAATATTTTGGAAATTATTCATCCTCCATATAGTCTCAGAATTAAGCAGTGGCAGTAAACTGTTTTTCACTTTGTGGTCACCTGCTTTGATTTTTCCCATAAGTGTTCACTGGTTTTTTTTGCTGTATGTCATTAGTAACCTCAAATAATATTCCGCTTCCTATATGTCTGCTTATGCTTAAACACAATGAAGAGCTCACATTTCTTTAATCAATAGGGAGAAAGTGACTGAATCAGATTTCCAAGATGGTTGCTTTGTTAACCTCATGTAGGGGAAGCTGCTCCTAACACATTCCAGGGGACTGCTGGACATCCTGTGTGTTTGAGTATTTGCTTCTTTTGTTATTTCCAATTTATGGCTGCTGGCTGATTCTTGCGGTTAATTCTAAAGAGCCTTACCTATCTTCTTCATCTTGGAGTAGCAGTGAGTACTCAATTCCACTGTGAAAACTATCATATTTCTTCCCATTTACTCATTAAAATTGGAATTTTTTAGATGTGAGTTACACACTGCAAAACATACTTAAAAATATATTTTGAAATGTGCTGTCTTTTCATTTTCAAAATTGATCTTTTAGGCTTTCCCAACATATATTTTGCAAATCAGTATAAAAATTAAATAAAAAAGATAAAGAATCAGAAACTGGAAAAGAACATTTTAAAATCTAATAAAGATATTTGGCTTTGTTCAGTTGAAAGTATTTTGGCAGAGGCACGTACAGAAGATTTACTTAAGGGAGAAGATACTGAAAAAACTACGTAAATTTTTGGTTTGACCTTATTCTTTATAAAGGTTGAATGTTCTGTATTTGATCATAAAACCATGTGTTCCTTATCATTCCTGTCTGAAGTGTTGTTCAATATGTATGACTATATGCAAAATCAAGATAATAAGAGAGAATGTTTTTTAATTTTTTTTTTCACATGGTTTAAATAAGGCAAATTATCAGAAGATACATCTGTAATGTTAGTGGAATTTCAAATGCAGTGAAAAACTGAGGATTCTTCCAGTTTTATCTTCTCTTTCATTCAAATCTTGATCTAATACAAAATTAAAAGGTTGCTATTGTGTCATATCTGGGAAAAAGTGACGGCCTATAATCTTTGGAAAAAATAGAAACCCAAATTGTTCACCTACTGAAAGTAAATGAAGTTCTGTGTGTTCAGTCTAATCACCTTCATTCTAAACAAGGATAGAAGAAAAAGAAATCAGTAAGCATTGCAGTAGAAACTACTTACCTTGTGGTTATGGTTAGTGATCTTACATCCCAAGAAATACAGATCCTCAGTAAGGTTGTAAGGGATAAATACAGACTTATCACCAGTCAAAGTATGAAATCAAAGGACTCTGGATACTTTGATACATGGTAATTAGAGAAAAAATACAGAGTATAATCTTGTCATCAAGTGCTGCAATTCTGTCAGATCTCACAAGTGAAGCGTAATTGGGCCATGATAGCACTGAGTGATCTGCATGAAGTTAAAAATAAGGTCAGGAGGAGTGGTTTTGCAAGTGACAGTCTTGCTTTGAGTCTGAGGTTAGTACTTCACCACTCTCTTGCTCAGAAAGGTAAAAACATTCTCGTTTAAAAGCCTGTAAAGTTGTAAAGAACACACTATTGTCTCCTTCCCAAATAAATAAATTTGCTTTTCAAGAGTTTTCAAGAGTCTTTTGAATAAAATAGAAGTCTTGTATACCTCTAAGAAAAATAACCTCCAAAATCTCTGGGGACTTTGGGGTTTATAGGTATGCTCTGCACTGCCCTGAAGCACGTGAGATAGCTTTATGGGTTATCCTGACAGTGGAAAGCATTTCATTCATTTAGCTCTGAAGTAACAGATCTTTTCCAGTACATGAATATTCTATGATGGCATATAGTGCAAAGAATAAGGGATTTGTTAAAATTTCTCAATATCCTGGTTTTAGATTTCTCTACTGATGCAAGGTAATGATTATACATGCATATGTACATATATAAACCTGTATGAGGATATATATGTAGGTGATGTGTATATTATATGTAATTGTTCTATGTATAAATGTTTATTAGAAAATATATGGATGAGAGAAAAAGGAAAGCAACACTTGAACTGCTTACACTAAGATCAATAACACTTTTCTTCTTGGGTGATACACTTCAGAATTTTTCCCAATCAGGCGGCTCAGGGCCTTCATCTCCATTCACTCCACTTGTAAAAGAATGTCTTGTGGAGGTGGTGGATGGGTTTTGTATCCCATTTCTCTCCTGCATTTCTCTCATATTTAGTTTTTCTCCATCAAAGCCTCTTCATGATAATAATTCTGTGATTCTGTGATTCTGTGATTCTGTAATTCCTTCAAAACAGGGTTGTCATTACTTTCTTTGACTATCCTATTAGCAACTCCTTGATTGAGTCAGGGCAGGGACCCACACTCTCTGGTGAATTACTGTCTGTATCTCAGACAGAACCTGCAGATGTATCACATAAAAATCATTCTTGATAACCAAAGAAGATTGATGAATTCAATTGACTACTACAAGAAAAGACGTAAACACATTGAGTTGACCCAATATATTTGTAAATGCTTTTAAACACTTAGATGCCATTGTGATAAATACATGCACAAAACCAGACAGACATACAGAAAATAAATGCTTTTGATCTTCTGTCAGGTCATAAGAAATGGAGGCTTATCAGGAATGTCTTTGCCTTTGAAAAAATTCAGTGACTATTTTCATAGTGTAATGTATTATGTTTACCCATGTAGGCAGAGAAAACAAAAGCAATGTGGAAACAGAATCCTATTTCATGCATTGTAACCAGCATCAAGTTCAAATGAACTAAGGTTTTTTCACAAACAGGATTGGCTAAGGCAGACAGGAAATCCTCCTCTTGTTTGCAGGACAACTTGCAAAGAGAAAACTAATAGCAGAACGGATGTAGCACTTAAAAAAAAACATGGCTGCATTCCATAAACAAAGAAAAAAAACCATAATGATGTTTATAAAGGCAAGAGACCTTTAGATGCTTTCTTTGTAAAGCAGCACAAGATTAAACATTTATCGCAGACCTATTGATCAGAAAAATATTCTGTCCATGAAGATGACTAATTTCATATTTGATTTAGTAAATATGAAAAACTATTTGCTACCTCTATATGCACCTTTTATAAAGGCAATTGCATGAAGTATTCTTTATTTTCACTGTTCTGTCTACACATGCTGATTGTTACTTATCCTTTTTTTCTTATTTCATGAATGACACATTTCACTGGAGAAGAAATAATTGCTTTATGTTGTTCATGTACTGTTGGATTAAAGTGTGAAAAATGCCAAGTTGATCCTTTATTTAAGTTTATCTTTAATGTATATTTTCGACACTATTCAGTAGACTTATATAAAGCACTGGATTTTTTGATGATTATCACTCCATCTTAAAAATATGAAAGGTTAAACAGATTCTTCACACGGTGTTGTGAAAGGTGCTCTTCTGTGATATGTGTGGAGTAGATGTGGAAGAATCTGAAGACGTTTTGTATTTCCTGCACTTTATTTTAAGAAAAAAAGATTTTCCTTGATCGACTTTAGTTTTATCAAAAGTTTATTCAACTTGAAAAGGATTGTGTTTCTCTTCATTTCCAATATAAGCATGATAACTAGTAAAGCAAATCCTGTAACTAAAATTCGGTTTGCAATTTTTCTGGTAACCATGATAGAATAAAACTAAATTTCTCTTTTCTTTTCTAGCTTTTCTGTGACAAAAAGATTAAAAAGCAGTAAAAGATTTATATTGTTGTCAGTAAAATGAGCAGATATAATCCCAAAAATATTTAACTGAAAAAAGGTGTAATTTTTAACAGTAAGTTTTATTATTACCATATTTCTCATTATTGCTATCTAAAAGGATAACCACAGATTAAAAAACTCTGAACAAAGGAGAAAGCAGTGAACGTTGTAACATTTCTACGCAATTTAATGCAATCTAATCTCTACCTTTGGTCACTAGAAATGAAAAGTGTGATATCTTTAAAATAATGTCCTTGTAATCTGCATTTTAACTAAATGGTTTCAGTTCATGAGATGTTTTCTATTTTATCCTGAACACAGATTATTTTCATGTTAATGATGTTCTTTTTGCATTTATGACAGAAAGGAAACTGAATTTTTAAAGTCTTCCTTTTAAAGTCTTCAATGTAATTAAGGTAGACCTTCATTTCTCTCCTCAGACAACATATCACAATTAGAAGACCAAGAATGTGACAGTACTAAAAAATCAATTTTAAGAAACTTCCTCAAATGACAGGAAAAATGTAAATAACTAAATTATAAATAATGAATAGACTGAGGTAATTTCTACCTCTTTAAAAATTTTTAGAATTTAAAGTGAGATTGAGGCATTATTAAGTTCAAATTATGACCTTGTAAACTTTTTATTCCAATACAATTTTATACAAACTTCGGTGACATAGCTAAGTTTGTTTTCCAGTTTAACAGTGTTTCAGAAACATGGTTAGAACAGCCACAGAACCAACAGTATTAAGAAACTTCACCTCCATGTTGGTTTTGCACATTGTTGGGATCTGAAAATAGTATTCTTTAAATTTCGCCCTCTATTTTGGAGTGCAGTCTGCAGTAGGTAACAACAAATCACCTCTAGCATAAGCTGAAAGGATTGATTTCATCATAAAAACATATTAAATCTTTCTCAAATTTTAGGCCCTGGCAGAGAAGGATATGGTTCTGAAATTTTATTTAATAGCCTAGTTGTTAGAGATTCTTTTCCAGGAAATAAGAGCAACATTTAAATTCTACTTTTTCAAGCATATTCAAACTGCATCTTTTAAATGCCAGGACAGGGCTGTAACCTTCAGGGTTCAGTGAAGAAGGAAGGGAAGGGTCTACTAATGATATGAATGTTTCCTTCACTGAGGAAAGAAAAAAAAAATTAAAAAATGAGTGTAAAACTGTTAAGTAAAAATTCTAAAACTGATACAAAAGAAAAATCAGCCCTGGTAATTGCCATTAACTGCAGAAACACAAACTTAATTGCCCATGTTGTGAAAGGGATAAAGAATTATTTTGGTTTTCATGCTTACTGACAACTATCATTTCTTTTCAATTTAAGTGCAGATATTGCTTAATCTAAAGAGAATATCTCCCGAACTAGGGTCTTTACACAAGTCCAGCTGAAGTTATTCCCAATTCAACTGGTCTTAGGAAAATGTCATACATAGACAATGCCTAGACTCACCAAGATACTTAAACAAATGAGTTGTCTCATACAAATCAATGTGATTTCAGCCATTTCATGGCAAAATGTATATTTTGAGTGGTAGGGTGTTCAGCCACTGAAGAAAGGGTGAAAAACTCATCACTTCAGTAAATAGACAAAGTTTAGTGTAGTAAAGATATCTTCAGTTGCATATTTCAAATATTGTAGTCAAAGATTTCTTTTCAACCAATGGTCTTATTCTTCTATGAAATTTTGAAAGACAACACTAGAGAACAGGCAAAGGATAATAAAAGTAACTATATGATTTTGTATAAGGAACATATTTGCTCCCTGTAGTCATATTAGTGTTGGTAAACAACTTAAAATCTACTAATCCTAGGTCCCAAGAAGTCGCTTTATGAATGTAAAGGAATTTCTTAAAAAGCATGGTTACTCATAGCAACTAATTGCTTCTTAAAAATTATGTCAGACAGTCAGTTTAGCAGTTATGCTTGCATATATATTAGCTGTAGTAAAGACCTTCTTAGTATGCATTAGTCTCTGTAATGAAGTTTTAAATTTTCCAAGATTTTCATTTTAGGAGAATATTTTGCAAGAGTATCCGAGGTTTGGGAATTTGCGTTTATTCAGGAAGGAGATTAACTGTTTTGTTTAAATAAGCTATTTCCAACTTTATTGTAGTGATCTTGATATAATACCTTGTCCCATAGAGCTCTGAAGAATTTCTCTTTTCGTTTAATATTTACTCCTTCTTTCAGACCTGTCATGCCTGAGACTCCCCTCTTTAAAATCATTGCAAATACAGTGTAAGCAATTTGAAACTATGAGTTACACAGTACAAACAAGGCTTTCTAGTGTTGATTATAGGAGCAGTGGTTATAGGTGAGGACATCAGAATAGGAATTTTAAAAAATAGGAAGAACCCTTAGGTCTTCAGTCCAAATGTAACAATCTCATATGGGAAAAGAATGGGTGAGAAGGATAGATTATGAGGTGGTAAAGATTTTCTTACAAAAATACTGTCAGTTCATCTTTTACACCTGCTGAAATAAACAAAGTAATTTTGCCTAAACTCAGACTGAATAACATCAATATTTTGTAGAGTCTCTCTACTTCTATAAATTCACTGGAGCTTTACAGCTGCGTTCTCCAAGATATAACGTCCTTTTTTTGTTAATGATAGTTTTGCTCTTCACTTGGGCTTAGTACTGTTGGAGAAAGTCCATCATGAGGATCATTTCTAATACTTCTACAAACTTGTCTGTAGTTTATGGTTGCAAAATGTTTTAGAACTGATCAGAAATCAAGTATCATGGAATCATGCTATGGTTTAGATTGGAAGAAACTTTTAAACATTACATGGTCAGACAGACCCCTTTGCAGTGAGTAGGGACATCTTCTACTAGATCAGTTTGCTCAGAGCCCTATCCAACCTGACGTTGAATATTTCCAGGGATGGGGCTTCTACCATCACATTAGGTAACTTGTTCCAGTCTTTCATCATACTCACTGTAAAAATGTCTTTATATCAAGTCTAAGCATACCCTCTTTTAGTTTAAAAATATTACATCTTGTCCCATCTGCTAAAAATTTTGTCCCCATCATTCTTATAGGCCCTTTTTAAGCACTGAAAGGACAATAGAGTTTCTTCTAAGCCTTCTTTTTTCTAAGCTGAAAAACACAAACTTTCTTAGCCTTTCTTTATAGGAGACATGTTTTACCCCTCTATTCACTTTTGTGGTTCTCCTCTGCACCTGCTCCAACAAGTCGGTGTCTATCTTTGTGCTGAGGGCTGCAGAGCTGAATGCAATACTGCAGGTGGAGTGTCACCCGAGTGAAGTAGTCAAGGGGTACAATTTCCTCCCTTGACATGTTCGCCATTCATTTTTTTTAATACAGCTTAGGATATGGTTTAGCTTCTGGGCTGTGACTGCCCAGTGCCAGTTCATGTCCAGCTTCCCATCCACCAGTATGTCCAAGTCCTTCTCAGTAGCGCTGCTCTCAACCCCTTTATCCCCTAACCTGTATTGATACTGGGGTGTGTCCTGACCCAGGTACAGGGCCTTGCACTGGTCCTTGTTGAACCTTATGAGGTTCACACAGGCCCACTTCTCAAGCTTGTCCCAGTCCCTCTGGATGGCATCCCATCCCTCAAGCATGTCAACTGAATTACTCAGTTGTGTGTAATCTGCAAATTTCCCAAGGGTGCGTTTAATCCCACTATGTCATTGATGAAGATAAGTAATGGTACTGGTCCTAGTGTGGAACCCTGAGGAACACCAGTTTTAACTGATCTCCATCTGGATATTGAGCCATTGACTACTACTTACTGGATGCAATCATCCAACCAATTCATCATCCACTGAACAGTCCAGCCATCAAATCCATATCTCTCAAATTAGGACAGAAGGATGTTGGGGGCACTGCATCAAAGTCCCTACAAAAATCCAGATAGACAACAAAAGTAGATCTTCCCTTGTCTACTGATGTAGTTACTCCATCATAAAAGGACAGTAGGTTCATCAAGCAGGACCTACCCTTGGTGAAGCCATGCCGGCTTTCTCAAATCACCTCCCTGCCCTCCACATGCCTTAGCATGGTTTCTAGGAGGATCTGTTCCATTTCTTTCAGGGTACAGAGGTGAGGCTCACAGGTCAGTAGTTCCCAGGGTTATTTTTATTACCCTTTTTACAAATGGGTGTAATATTGCCCTTCTTCCAGTCACCAGGGACTTCACCTGACTGCCATGATTTTTTCAGATGTCATGGAGAGTGGTTTGGCAACTATATCAGCCAGTTTCCTCCAGACACTGGGATGTACCTCACCAGATCTCAGCAACCTCCTGTTTGTTGCCTGTGCTGTGTGATTTTATGTACAGGCACTTCAGCTGGGCTGTTGGCTGTGTCACCTTCTTAAAGGAACAACTCTTAATTCCTTTGAGGTATTTCACCATTTTTTCCCTCTTGACTCCTATTACCTCAATAGTCCCTGGCTTGTCTTCACAGGACTTGAAGTGTTCTGCAGTATAGGTAGCATGTCTCAGAGCAAAAGGCTCACTAGCACCTCATCCCTCCAACCTTGGCAAGTCATCCCTCAGGTTATCACAGGTGAGCCTGATATCAATCCCCCCACCCCACTGCACCCCGCCTCTAAACATGGTTTAAAGCTCTCTCAGTAAGTCCTATAAGCTCATAAGAGGACAGACCTTTCTGCCAGGTGGATACCATAGCTAAATTCCCATGCCTCATCAGAATCTCCTGTGAAACCTACTGGCTCCTGGAGGGAATCTCTGCTATCCTGGTTTGTCCCTGCCTCAGCAAAACCATCTGTGTGCCAAAATCTGCCACTCTGCTGTGTATTGGGCCAACTTTATAGCAGCTCCTCTCAGTGACTCTAACTACAGTTTGAACTATATCTAACTTCCATTTAGATCATAGAATTATAGAATCATAGAATCATCAGCTTGGAAGAGACCCACCGGATCATCAAGTCCAACCATTCCCACCAATCTCTAAACCATACCCCTCAGTACCTCATCCACCCGCACCTTAAACACCTCCAGGGAAGGTGAGTCAACCACCTCCCTGGGAAGACCATTCCATTGCCTAATGACCCTTTCTGTGAAGAAAAGATGTAACTACATCTAAAAATAATGGTGGCCAAATGCTTCTCCCAGCTGATGAAAAAAAGATTTGTTCTGGAAGCTCATGAAAACAGTCAATATAAAAAAATGGAAATCTTATGACAAAGGCTATGTATTTTTTTTTACATTTTGATCATGCATGTTCTTCCTGGAGTGGAACCTGACTACAATTCTGGTTTTGACAATTTTCAGTTGTGAAGACCTGTTTGATTGTTTTGAGATATGATTAGGAAATGTAAAAGAGAAGTATAGTTCTCTTTTGAAGTCTGGGCTTTATCAGCAATAGGTAATGAATCTTGACAGTTAATCTTTCTTTTGCCTTCTCTGTGTGTGTCTACATCTTTATTTACATACAGAGAGGGAATATAATGTCTATTATATGGTAATAATATACTACATAGTGATGCCTACAAATACAGTGTTTGGATAAAAGATAAATTAAAAGATAAATCATTCAAAAAGTTATAAGCATTTTTCATACAGCTATTTATTGAGTACTGAAAATTTGAATAGTATCAAATACTGTCCCTCTCCATAGTATTTCATTTGTAAAATTTTCTGATAGAGAAAAACTAGTCCTCTAACTTGCTGCAGAGGCATAATGCTACTATTTATGAAGGAATGAAATAAGTCACCTTTGAGCTATTGCATCTACATATAATTCTGGACATTTTCCAGAAAGTTCATTGAAAATCAGCTAGTGAGAGACATTTGGACTTGACTACTTTCAGCCGAAGACTTAGTGCACACATGTTATAAAATTGCTATGGCCAGACACTTTCCTGCCATTAATTTCTTCTTTTTTGTTTTTGACAAGGAGAATCACCTCTAAGATGGAAATAAATGATTCTTAGCCACATTATGCTTTTGGTTTTGTTGATCCAAGCGAGAATAAGTTTAGAATACTGCTGAGAGAAATGTTCACTCTACAGTTGGTATGAATCTGTGGTGTCTGAGTTTATAGAGGTGATTGAGCACTTTTCATGTTCTACAGTAATGTGCTAAGATACATTTTACATAGGGTTGCAGCTCTTCTGAAATATAAATCAGTACAGTCTTTGCAGATTTATATTTGGTACACTTGGTATGTGCATGAGTTAGAAAACTAACAATAATGACAAATGGATGAATGAATTCTGTCTTTTTAGACATAACCTAGCTGTTGTCTGCCCAAAAAGTATGAAGAAGAATGCAAATATCATAATTTCTCTTTATTGAATTCCACGGAAGAGACAGGTATAACGATAGATATCAGCAGTTCAGAAGTTGGGAGGGTAACATGTTGACATTGACAGTACGTCTACACAATTGAAGAACTAAACCAAATCTTGGTTTTGTGAAATCAAAAAGAATAAAAACAAATGTCTGTAAAAGCAATGCACAATTAATGTTAGAATGTCATATGAGACTTTAAAATATGGCGTCTTCCTTTTCAAAGGAAAAGCCTTCTCAGAAAAAGACTATACAACTTTAAAATCTATTATTAAGGAAGACCATATGAACAAGAGAGTACTCTCCAAAGAATACAGATGAACTTTTTTAGCTCTATGTTTCTGATGATTTCCTGTGAGCTTTCAAATATATTGAAGAAATATTATATTATGGAAATAAAAAAAAGTGCTCCTTTCCCTGTTTCCCAAATTCTTTTTATACTTTCCATTGCAGCTTTTCTTACCTCATCTCAATATTATCTTCTCAGATTTAGAAAAGGCCATAAAGTGAATCAGAAGGTGATCCAAAGATTGTATGTTTAAGTAGTGATTGTACAGCTAATAACTCTTTAGTGTTGTAACATCGTAAAACAATACACTGCAACTGGAAATATGCAAAAGAAGAGGGAGGGGTGAGGTACAGGGAAGGTGAGTCCATATGTACATGTACATTTGCACTGGTGTGTGAACTTGTACAGAAAATGTGAAACATTAACCCTGTACTAATGAAAGAAAATTATTTTATTCAATAAAAAAATGCAATATAAGTTTAAAAAATAAAAAGGGTAGGTCTTTAAAAAACAAGAGACTCGGAGAAAAGCCTTCAGGCTCTGACTTTTGGCATTAGGTTATTAGTTTTTCCAGGGGTTTTTTTGGTGTTTGTTTTTTTTTTTATAAGCCTCAGGTTGAGGAACCAAGTTGTTTTAAGTGGCCTTCAGGAAAGTTCAACCATTGACAGGTTCTCTAAAGATATCTTTTAAAAGGTAAGCACTTAGGAGCTAGGCACTGCACAATTCTTCATTCAATATCTTAGATATCTGTAAGACACAGTGAGAACGGGCTGAGGACAGGTATGCCCTTTGTCTGCATCGTTTTTGTTCTGTGACATTATTTTGTCATTTTGCTTTCAGTACAGCAAACAACAGTTTAACCTCTGCTTTGCCAGGATAAAATCAAAGTTTTAATTTTTAGGCTTGTTAATGTTCAAAGTATTGCAAATAAAAGTGGGCCACTGGACATGGTTTTGTTTCTGCAGAGATAATCAATCAAAAAAAATTCCTGCAATGAAAGATAAATTTTAAAATTTCAGAGGCAAGATTGATACCAGGTTTAAATGTTCTGTTTGACATCTGGGAGCCAAGGTAGGGAGAGAAATCTCCCTCAGAGATTAGCTGCTATCTCCTGCTAGGAGCCAGCATTTGAAAGCGTGACTTTGCAATATCTCATACAAACATAGGAGATCTAGTTGGCTTCTTCCCAGTGTCAAAATGAAGAAATAAAACAAAAGCAAGTGTTTAAATGCTGATTAGAATCAAATTTCTCTTTGCATTAATTCTTTTCCTGAAGGTGTAAAGGTTGAATCAATATTACCCATAATCAGGAAGAGAAAAGGTAATACAGATTTCCCAGTTATTTTTAAATGATGGGTGAATATGTATTACTCAGAAATTAATTTAGCTTACTTAACTTTGTTTGCCTTGACAGAATATTTGTCTTGTGCATTTAGCTCTGTTAGAGTTGGTTGGATTTTGGTTTTATTGCTTCAGTTTGATTTGTTTATTTTTTTCCCAAATGTACTTACCTGCAACTTGATTTCACATCTCTCACTGTATATATTCTGTGCCAGTGATGTGGAAGGGAGAATTTTGTTAGAAGCATAGGTGGGTGAACAAGGCCTTCCTGCTTGGCCTGCTGTCCCAAAATGTTTCTATGGAAACCATCAAATTCTGTCTTTCTACCAAAGATATAAGCACATTTTAGAAGAAGAAAGGAAAGAAAAAAAAAACCAAACAAGCCAACACACTTTGTTAGACTATTTTCATGTCTGCAAAGATTAAGTTTCCACTACAGAAAATCCTTCCATGTGGCATAAATTAAATTCAATCAAGAGTTCACAGTGAACACTAGTACATAAAGATGATCAATGACCAAATTACACTTGCTGTAACAAATTGTTCTAAGTTCAGTCTCACACATTTGAGTCAATAGATTGCTTAACCATAGAGGAATAATAGATGGCTTAACCATAGAGGAAACTTTAAAAACAAGACAAGGTTTCTACATGGCTTCTCAGGACATAAGGAGTGTGTGTAGGGTTGAGTGGAACCCCTCTGGCGACCACCCAAACCCCACAGTAGAATGCAGTCTCTTCTTCTCCCTCCACCCCCCTGTACGAGACCAAGGGAGAAAGGGAGAAGAAAAGAAAGATTGAGAATACTNAAAAAAATCATTACCCTCCTCAGATAGCAAATCTCGGTATTCATGCTGCTCTCGGAGTCCACAAGGCTTCACTGGGCCTGACTCCCACACACACAGCAGCAGACCGGTACAGCACGAGATCTTTCCCACACGGGAACAGGAGACAAGAGGCAGCTGGAAGAGGAGTGTCTGACCCCCCAGCACACCCTAATTTACGTAGAAAATCACATGGAATACTGGGAGATGTAGTTCTTCCTCAGCCACAACCTGGCTATTAAGGAGGGTCTAAAGATCAAACCATTACAGAGTGTTAAACTCTGGGCAAGGGAACAGAATAAAACCACAAAAACCTTTTAAACTTTAAACAACATAATTTTTAATTTGTAGTTGTATTTTATATCTTCATCTTGCTAAATATGCACTTTCTTAACTTCCCTCAATCTAATAATTTTCTCCCTGCAGTTCAAGAAGATCTTTGCAAAATATGTATTATATTTCTCCTACCTCCAATTAATGGTATTCACTAGATAGTTCCCAGCTATTTTTATGTTATAGCCTCTTTCAGATTTCCTTATCTAAAAAGAGTGCAAGAAGTTTTAATAATCTTCTTGTTCTTTAATGAGATGTGAAAGACCATCTGGGAGATGAGTTTTACTGAAACACTGAAAATTATATAAAGACTTTTGCCTTTTTGTTTTCCTACATCTACTCATTTTTTAAGTTCACAACTTTTGTAGGAGGTGACTGTGTCCAAACTAGACATTCTCTTTAGCTGCTGAAGTCTGTCATAATTACATAAATTGCTTGTGCTGGCAGATTAGACTAAGACATCAATGCTGTTCTAGGGTAGAGCTATAGATTGATGTTCGCATATGTGTTCTCTGTTGAACAATTCTTCAGGGAATAGAGATAGCAGGTAAAGCTCTGGAAAATTATCTTGGACTGATATTTTCTTAATTTCAACAGCACAATTTGCTGATCTGATCTGTTAAGAAGTGAGAGTGAAAAAGGAAGATTCATTCCTTTATTACCTCAATTGATGCCAGAAGACCAAAAACGGAATTAATATTCAGATAAATTTTTATTTTATCTAGTCTAGAACTATTAGAACAGGAATCTTTCATGTCAGTCTAGAATTTCCAACCACTGACAGATGACAAGGTACTGCTAATAATTTTTTTTTCTTTAACTCTAGTGAAGACATTTTTACATTTTATTTTAGAACTCTACTTCAGCAATGGATAATAGTAATTAAATCTGCAGAATACCTGCACATTTGGATAAGGAGAAATGTGAGAAAATTAGTTTCAGCTTATCTCAAAATAAAATGTTATCTTTTTTATTGCCTTTAATAGCATCTCAAACCACTAGGTACACCAGAAAGAATGGAAGTAGGGTACACCTAAAGTACAGCTTTTAAACCATCTGCAAAGTTTTCTTCGAGTTATAATTTTAACTTTTTTGGTAGGTTGATGTTAGCTAGCTGTGAAACACCCACTGAGCTGTTCTATTACACACCCTTCTCAAAAGGACAGGTGAAGAAACTAATATGGGAAAGCTCACAGGTCAAGATAAAATCAGGAATATCACCAACGACTGTCACAGGCAAAAAAAGACACAATATGGGAAAAAACATTGAATTCATTGTCAATTTAACTTATAGGAGAACAGTGAGAAACAAAAAATATTCCCCAAGGCCAGGCAGCAGTTGATGGGTGACTCCAGACAGTAACGGTTGCTTATGCTGTATACTAGTCTATCATATTATTATTAATCATAAATAATATAGTGCATGATTTAGTAGAGATACTGCTTTGGCCATTACTGTTCTTTTCAAACAGTTATTGAAAACCTGTTAGTAAAGGAAAGTACTGACTCCACTCCAGTGCTGTCCTGTTGCTTGCTTAATGTGCTCCTCACCCCTCACCCCTCTTCTATGCTGTTATAGGACAACCTTCCACCAACACCTTGACACATACATGCAACACACTGTTCTAGCTACAGTGCAAGTACATCCTAAGTATGTAATGGTCAGTATCTAAAAAATTAAATTGCATGAGAAAACAGAAAGGGATAAAAAGCTCAAATAATTAAGTTTTCTTTTTGCTGTCTTTATCATAGAGTTAGGGAAAGAGGAACCAAATCTTCATTCCAATTTCATCTGATGTTTCATGAGGACTATGTTATTTTCATCATTGCAGACATGTCTAGGTGCTCCTCAGAAACTGATTTTGATAGAGATCTTTAAGAACCATAGAATCATAAACTCATCAAGACTGGAAAAGACCTCCAAGATCATCCAGTCCAACCATCAGCCCAACATCACTGTGCCTATATGCATGAATGAGATCCCCCCTCTTTTCTATGCTGTAAGTCTGAACCTTTTTGGATCCTCCTTGGATGACAGGGGCTCCAAACCTTTAATATTCTTTGTGGACATTTCCTAGACTCGCTTAAGTTAGCTTATGACTTTATTGCACTGAGGAACCCAGAACTAGAAATATCACTGGTCTCACTACACAGGAAGGATCACCCCCTCCACCTGCTTCTGGCACTGCTCTTCCTAATGCAGCTTGGGATGCTGTTGGCCTTCTTTAATTGCAAGGGCCCATTTTTGGCGTATGGTCACATTGACCCAAGTCCTTCTTTTCAGAGCTGCTTTCCAGCCATAGATTTATTTCTCCTTGGTGCAGGATTTTGCATTTCCCTTTGTTGAAATTTGTGAGGTTCCTGTTTTCCCATTTATTCAGCATGTCAATGTCCTGAACAGTAGCATAAACATATGGCATTATCAACCACTTTTCCAAGTTTTGCATTGCCTGCAGACTTGCGGAGCGTGCACTATCCCATCACCCTGGTCATTAATGAAGATATTAAACAGTGTTGTCTCCTATATCAAGCCCTGGAGCATAACACTAAAGATTAGCCTCCAGCTAGACTACGTGCCACTGCTCACAACCATTTGAGGGTCGGAGTTGAGCCAGATTTCATTCCATCTCATTCTCCACTTATCTAGTGTGTACTTTATCAAGTTGTTAATGAGGATGTAATGAGAGAGAGTGACAGATTGGTTCCCAGCCTCTTTCTGTAGAGAAGTGACATTTAGAATTCCTAGTGATATAGCTGGGGGTTGATGGAATTGTTAGGAGAAATGGGTAAATAGAAGTTATTATGATAATTTTATGCACAAAGTACCCCTTACCACAAAGCTTAGGGCACTGTAGGTGTTCATAAAAAGACAATAAAAGGGAAGGAAGTGAACAATAAAAAAAATCAGCTTCATTAAAATTTAAAGTTAAAAAATGTTTCTGTGTATTATATATAATGTAGTATGTATTATATATTACATATATTTAATTATTTTATATAATATATCTTAAATAATAATATCTATATTTTATATAGAATCATAGAATCATTTAGGTGGGAAAAGATCTTTAAGGTCATGAAGTTCAATCATAAACTTAGCACTGCCAAGTCCACCACTAAAATTTGACCTCAAATGCCACATCTACATGCCTTTTAAATACCTGCAGGGATGATGACTGTCATTTCCTTGGGCAGACTGTTCTAATTCCTGACAGCCATTTCAGTGAAGAATTTTTTTCCTAATACCAAGCCTAAACCTCCCCCAGTGCAATCTGAGGCCATTTCTTCTTGTCCTGTCATTTATTACTTGGGAGAAGAGACCAACATCAACATTGCTACAATCTTTTTTCAAGTTATTATAGAGAGTTGTATATTCTTTTCCCCAGGCTAAAGAACACCAGTTCCCTCACCCACTCCTTACAGGACTTGTGCTCCAGACCATTCATCAGCTTTGTTGCCCTCCTTTGTGTATGCTCCAGCACGTCAGTGTCTTTCTTGTAGTGAGGGACCCAAAACTGAAACAGCATTTGATGTACGACATCAGCAGTGCCGAGTACAGGGGGACAACCTCTTCCTTTGCATTGCTGGCCATGCCTTGTTTTCTACCTGGACATTCTGTTGCCTCAGATTTAGCCAACAACAGGCAGCTTTCCAGCTACTCTTCCCCAAGCCTGTAGCATTGCATGGGGTTGTTATGGTCCAAGTACAGGACCCAACACTCAGCCTTGTGGAATCTCATGANAGGACTTGTGCTCCAGACCATTCATCAGCTTTGTTGCCCTCCTTTGTGTATGCTCCAGCACGTCAGTGTCTTTCTTGTAGTGAGGGACCCAAAACTGAAACAGCATTTGATGTACGACATCAGCAGTGCCGAGTATAGGGGAAAAACCTCTTCCTTTCCTTCCTGGCCATGCCTTGTTTTCTGCCTGGGCATTCTGTTGCCTCATATTCAGCCAACAACAGGCAGCTTTCCAGCTACTCTTCCCCAAGCCTGTAGCATTGCATGGGGTTGTTATGGCCCAAGTACAGGACCCAACACTCAGCCTTGTGGAATCTCATGAAATTGGCCTCAGCTCATCAATCCATCCTGTCCAGATCACTCTGTAGAGCCTTTCTACCCTCAAGCGGGTCAAAACTCCCACACAACATCTGTACATTTACTGAGGGTGCACTCCATCCCCTTACCTGGATTATTGATAAAGATGATAAACAGAACTGGACCTAATACTAAGCTAGTGACCAATTGTATTTAATTCCATTCACCACCACTTTTTGAGCCTGGCCATCCAGCCAGTTTTTTACCCAGTGAAAAGTTTACCTGTCCAAACCATGAGCAGCCAGTTTCTCTAGGACAATGATGTGGGAAACAGTGTCAAAGGCTTTACTAAAGTCCAGGTAAATAACATCCACAGTCTTTCCTTCAGCCACTATGTGATCACCTTGTCATAGAAGGAGATCAAGTTAGCTGAAGCAGGACCTGCCTTTCATGAACCCATGCTGACTGGACTGATCACCTAGTTATCCCGTAAGTGCCACATGATGGTAGCCAAGATCATCTTTTAAGTAATTGTCCCTATAATCAAGGTCAGGCTGACAGATCTGTAGTTCTCCAAATCCTCCTTCTAGCCCTTCTGGTAGATGGACATTGCATTTTCTAACCTCTAGTCAATTGGGACCTCTTAAGTTATCCAGGACTGATGATAAATGATGGGAAGTGGCTCAGTAAGCACATCTGACAGTTGCCTCAGTACCCTTGGATGGATCCCATCTAGAGCCATAGACTTGTCTGTGTCTAAGTGGTGTAGCTGGTTGCTAACCATTTCCCCTTGCAGTATGATGTATAATATACTATATTTATATATATGTATATATATTAAAAAAAAATGACAATGTAAAGACTTGTGAGTTGGATATACAAAGTCACAAGCAAAATTACTGTGGCTTGGGCCTGTCACCCACATAAAATATTAAATCGATTACAGTATTGCGTTCTATTTACATTCTGAAGTGCTTTCATCTGCACTACGAATGAGCACCTTGAAACTGCACAAGTAAATCTGCCAGTGTGATAAATAGACCACAGCAGAGCCTCCATATCAGGATGACCCTCTGTAGGGTCCCAATCCAAAATCCAGTGCAATAGCAGAAGGATTCCTTAAATTACTGGATTAGACTCTTCTGAGCTACTTGGTCTGCAGCATGTGATATCATGTTTGTGATGACAGAGGAGAAATTAGTTTTTCTTTTGAACATTTTTTTTTCTCTGTAGCTGGCATCCCACAGCATTTTTCATTCTGGGTAGGGATCAACTTCAGCAGTTTTATTATTACAGTGTACATGGTTTTCCATAGAACACCAATACCTTCACAGTAAAAGAAAATTAGATTTTAACAACTAGTTAGAGCCGTATGAAACTCTGTACTCTCTATTTAGGCACTATTGGCAAGTCCTTTATGTAGTTAAATATACAACCATGAGATTTTCTTAGTATTTTAAGTGCTCAGATTACTATAAATTAAAAAAAAAAAACCAAAATCCATCAAAGAAAACAACAGTCTATGAATTTTCCATTGTTTTATTCCCAACCTATAGATCAAATTTTTTCATCTGCTTTATTAGCTAAATCTTTACCACATTTTGAGTTAGCAATTAAAATTTTGCAGAGTTTTATTACTGAGTTTCATCTTCAATTGACTGCATAACTGTATGGCTTTGGCTTTTCTGTATTTAATATTCCAGGAGCAAGAAATTCAGCAGACCTTACTGGGAGTACATGAGATCAAACTAAAAATGTTCATTGGTGTCAGATGAAAAACTATCTTCACAAAGTGCTAACCTAGGAAATCTGATACTTGTGAAACTTTGGTAAGCTAGTAACAAAAATCTACATTGACCTATAATGTCTTACTTTGAAGAACCTCTCCTTCCTTCAGATACATAGTCAAAGTGCATCTATACAATCTTTTCCCTGTCATCCTGCTCTTCCTTCATTTAGTGAGTAAATAATAGGATAATAGAATCATAGAAACATTAAGGTTGGAAAAGTCCTTCAGGATCATCCAGTCCAACTGTTAGCCCAATGCCACTGTGCCTACAAATCCATGTCACGAAATGCCATGTCAACACATTTTTTTTAACACCTCCAGGGATGATGACTCCATCACTTCCCTGGGCAGCTTGTTCCAATGCACTATCGCTCTTTCAGTTAAAAAATTTTTTTCTAATATCCAACCTAAATCTCTGCTGCTACAACTTGAGGCTATATCCTCTTGTCCTGACACTTTTTACTTGGGAGAAGAGACCAACACCCACTTTGCTACAACATCCTTTGAGGTAGCTGCAGAGAGCAATAAGGTCTCCCCTCAGCCTTCTGTTCTCCAGGCTAAGCAATCCCAGTTCCCTCAGCCACTACTCATTGGAATAGTTCATAGAATCATAGAATCA
>WAAB01015134.1:0-17538 GCA_013389865.1 Piaya cayana | reverse complement strand
CCTTCACCCCAGCTCCTGTGCTGTGCTGGGAAAGACTTGGGCTTGTTTAGCCTAGAGAAGAGAAGGCTCCAGAGAAGCCTTGTAGCAGCCTTCCAGTACTTAAAGGGGGCCTACAAGAAAGCTGGGAAGGGGTAAGTGCAGGGTGGGGATGAGGAGGACCGGTTTTAAGTTGAAAGAGGGGAAATTTAGATTCATTCTATGATTCTGTATTTCTGTTCTTTGTCTGGGATTGCCAAGGACGCCCTGATGTCGTTCAGAGACAGGCTGTGTGCGCTCCCTATTTGGAGCTAAATTCAATTAAGCCTCATCCTGCAGATAACCCTCACAGGCTGCCAACTAGTACTGCCTCTTCTTTCTCTTTTGAGTGGCCTTGGTCGCAACCTAGGATATCTTTGTGGTGTGGTAATAAAATGGGCATGGGTTTTGGTTTTACCACGTGCAAAGAGAGGATGGGCGAGCACTGATATAAATATATTTATCTTTGCAGAGTAACAGTTTTGTTACTTTCTGATGGCAGATCAGGAGGATGTAGTGAACAAAATGTTTTAAGCTTCAGACTTGTCAGCAGCTGTATCCCTGGGACCACGTGTGGTGCCTTGTGAGGGAGAGAGGGAATATCACATTGCTCACAGATAGTAAAATGTATTCAGCCTTAAAAGAAAAACAGCACTGAAGTGTGATCTTCTCATCCCACCTTTTGACCTAAGATTCCCCTGTGGAATATTTTTAAGCCATAATTTTAATGATGTTATGGTATTTATTTAAGCCTTAACTGCCTTCATGATTATGCTTTTTTTTTTTTTTAGAATAACTCTATCTTATTACTAGAAAGTACATTACTCTCTAACTAAAAAAGCTCCAAACTTTCAGTTCATTAAATATGAGCTCAGTGTTACCTTCTTGTTGTGTTGCTCAGTGATTCCATTCTATGAATATTTCCATTTAACTGACTTGCACTAGAACACTAAGGACAGTCTGGGAGAGAAGGATCAATTCTAATTTTTCTAGAGACTGAAAAATTCCAAGTTTCAGGAAGCAGCATGTTGTCAGTGCACCTGAAGTGCTTAAGAGTCCTTTTCATCCCCAAACAAGGCAGCTCTCCCTTCCTACTTGTCTCCCCTCACCTGCATTTGGAGTGTGGGTCTTGTTTCATGTTGGATGTTAGTGGGGCAGGATCTTGCACTTGCTAGAAGGTGAGAAAAGATCTGTTGTCATTGTTGGAGATCTGTAATAGAACAAAAGGTGTGAAGCGGGTGCAGGTTTTCCTTACCCCTCAACTCTACATTAATGTATTATGAAGTTTGGATTGAGGTTGGTTTGGTTGGTTGATTGGTTGCTTTTTTGGGGTTTGTGGTGGGAGTTTGGTTGTTCATGCTCTTATTTCTACTTTTCCATGTGTTGCTGGAGAAAGTGTCTTCATGGTGTCCTTTTCTTTCTCACAAAAATGCAAGCTCTGGAATAGGGAGGATGAATAACAATCAAGAAAATCATGTTCTTTGCTTGTTAATTGGTGTTGTATGAGGAACGCTCATTCATTTACTGAGATTTAATCGTCATCTTAGGATAACTGCAAGCAGTTAAGCTACTTCTTTTGGCTGTAGAGGTGCTGGAGAATTAGATGGTTACTATCTGTTTCTGTTGGATTTTACCAGAGGAAGATTTTGTTGTAATGATGTGTTACCTCGTAATGACAGAGGTGTGGAAAGAAAACATTTCACACCTTGATATGGCACTGCAGTTACTAGTGGTATTAATCATGATTGTATATTTTATATATTCAGTCTGAGGCAGTCTTTGAATTATTAAAATATTTTACCTTGTATGTGTTTCTTTGAAATATATTTTTCTACCAACATTAGCTGGAAGATGAATAAACTATGACATTATGTTTGGTTTTGAATTACAATCTTCTGGAATGCCTTTATCTTCATTTAGTCAGGCGTACTCAATTATAACTTAATTTACTTTTTGCCTGGAAATATGTAGGGTAGTTCTCTGTACTCTGTTAAACCTTTCTTTTAAATAAACTCCATGAGAAATTGTGATCTTGAATTGCTAAAGGCCTAATGCTTTAGAAAGGGATCCTGTTGCTTCTTATGCTCACAAGTAATGGAGATTTTCAGGGCTAATGCAATAGTTGCACTGGAATGTTTCGTGGTGCAGTGTATTACAGATCTTCCAGAGTGAGTACTATCTAATTACTGTAACTCTCAAATTCCTTAAACAGTAGCTTTGTCCATAATGTTATAATGATAAATGTAGTTATTTATTTTTTTTCCTTATTTCATATTCTTATACTTCAAGATTTGGAAAATCAGGTGCAGTGATTTCGCATACCAATGACAAAATCTGTTTGCTGGTGTATGCAGATACTAGAGTTGTGAGTACATTTACATAATTTATAGTACTCAAGTCATATGTTTGTTTTGTGGGCTGAGAAGCTGGGCTCTTCACTAAAGCATTCTTTAAAAATCTTCATTTTCTGTGGAGGACTCAGATATATATTTTTTTTTAAAAAGGAAAGAAGGCAGAGGGAGATAAGGAGGAAAAAAACATGAAAAATTGTGTAATACTGCTCATTCATGGTTCCTTCTGAACTTTAAAACAGGGTAAAACATTAACATCCCTTTTTCAATATAGGAAATGAAAGCAATGAAATTTTTCTTGATGGAGAGATACAGATGCCCTTTTTTATTTTCAGGATTGGTTTTAAATTTCCAGATGATAAATGCTGCTTTGGGGATACAGTAATTGTATTTCAGAAGACATCTGAGGAGTAGGAATGGTACCCAGGCACTTCTTTCCTTAACTGTAAAGAAAGAAGAAGAAATAGTTAAAGTAAACTTAACATGAATGGAGGATAGGGATGTGTGTGGAATAAAAGTCCTTTCTCTAATCTAAATTGGTAATTGAAAGGGCAGAGCTGCTGATGGAACCCTCACTGTCCTTCAGAAATAGTTTGTGTTGACACCTGTCATTGTTTAGTTGGTTATAATTTTGAAGGTGTAGTTCGCAAAATAAGTTCAGTAATTTAATGTAAATTTTGCTACAGCATAATATTTTTTTTTAATCTTTGCTTTTTTACTGACTTTCTGGGAAGAGAAACTCCAACCTATGTCTCTGTTCATCTTTTGCCAAAACTCCCTATTTTTAGTCTTGATAGCACCTGCTGAAATGAAGTCAGGTGTCATGTGGAGTGTTTATTCATTCCTAGGAAAAGCTTAACAATTCAGTAGAAAGCTATTTTAGTTGCTGTCATTGTTTAGAAGTATTGTAGAAGTACTACGCTGTGGTGTGTGTTAGAAATGGGAGTAAGATTTATCACTCAATAACCATTTATTAAAGATTTCTGTTCTTAAGCTTGGTTCATGTCTGTACTTGGAGTATTTTACTTGTACTGGGTATGGGGGACATCTTTCTCCTGTTTTCTGGTAGCCATGTATATTCAAGTAAAATGATCTCCTAAATAAATGCCCTTTTAAAAATACAAGTAAATGTAGCAAATACTTGTCTAAACATAGGACTGAGCTCATAATATTAATATATTGCAGAAAATTCTAGTTATTTTACCAGCTTGTACATTGGCAAGTTTTTTATTCCTCACTTCTGCGTTTTGTTTTAGGTGCTGAAATGTTAATCTTAAATATGGCTCATATCAACTTTCATTGCTTAATTTAATCTGTTTTTGAGAAAGCATTACTATGTTGTTTACAGAGACATTCTCTCAGCAAACTCTTGCACCCGGACACAAAACTCTAATGAAATTCAGATTCAGATGTAGTCCTCTGTCCTAACAGTAATCAAAGAAAAAGGCAAACATCATCTAAGCGTGTGGTTGCCATAGTACAGTTCTCTCTTTGCTATGGTTTCTTGTATCTGTTGCTGTTTCTTTGATCTGAAGGGCAATTTAAATGGGATGATAGTGTAGTGAACAGGTCTTGTGGTCTTTGTCCATAATGTAGTTAGCACTATTGAACAGCGCTTTTTAGAAGCTTTTCTTATCTCCCGTTTTTTTTTCCCTCCTTCTGCCGTAATTTTGAAAGGCTTTGTATCTATGCTATTCTGTATGCCAAGATTGATGTTTTCCTTTTGAATACCAACCTGGATTTATCCTAATCTTCACAAGTGTTCATGCAAAAACTATGCTCACTTCTCTACGTAGGTTTTTCTGCCCTAGAAAATGGTCTTTTTCATGATCAACGTTCTTTCAGTAGGTTTAGAAAGTAAACTATACACAGACGTAGCAAGTAATTTAGCTGTCTTTCTCTGTTCAAACTCTAATATTGAGTAAGGAATTACCAGCCAATAATTTTGACTTTTTCAGCATCCTGATTGATATCTTGCATGATACTTGCTACAAAGAAATCAAAATAACACAGCCAGCCACACTCTGAAGAAAAACCACCCCAGAATAAGAATCCATAGAATTATAGAATGGTTTGGGTTGGAAGGAACCTTAAAGATCATCTAGTTCCAACGCCACTGCCATGAGCAGGGTCACCTTCCACTATATCAGGGTTTTCATAGCCTCATCCAACCAGGGATGGGCCATCCACGACTTCTCTGGGCAACCTGTGCCAGTGTCTTACTGCCTTCACAATAAAAAAATTTCTTTCTATTTTCTCATCTAAGTCTCCCCTCTTTCAGCTTAAAACCATTGTTCCGTGTCTTATCACTGCACTCCTGTTTATCCACCTTGTTGATTTAAGCCATTGCTTTCAAATGTCAAGATCATGTTGATCTTGATAATTGATTGATTTGCTTTAGAAGTTCATAGAGAAGCAGATAGAACAACATGTAAGAAGTGCTATTTTTATCTTTTGCCTATCAACCTGCCTATTGCCATATCTTTACCATTGTCATGATAAAAGCTGTGTTCAGTGATGTATGTAGATGCTGTGCAAGTTTGTTGGACGCTGTCTATGAATTTAAGCTTACTAATTTTTAACATTTAATTAAAAAAGAAAAAATAGAATACTTCACCAAACCAAAATTAGCCTCACTTGTATTACATCTAAAACCCCAACACGTTTAAAAAAAAAAAAAAAGCTGCTTTTCCAAGGTAAGGGTGGTGGTGGGTTTGTGTTGTGGAAGTGAAGGAATAGTTTGAAGAACTTATGCTACTTCTCAGTGTCTTCAGCTTGCTCTGGTGTCCATGACGGCATAAAGTGGCCTGTGGCTCATGAGCAGTTAGCAGAAGTCAGAAAGGATTGAAATAGCTGTCATTATGGAGAAGTGGGGTGGAAATTAAAATAAGAGTCCACTTAGCTGCCACAGGTCATGCAGGAAAGCCATTTCCATGCTTCTCCTTGTGGTCCTGCTGATGCAAGAGAGTGAAAACCTAAAAATAAAATTAAGCTGAACCAGATAATGCTGCTGTAGGCTCTCTAAGTTAGGTTAGTATCTGTTAATGATTTGTAGAAAGTAATTAAGCTTCCTCTGTGTGTGGCAAATAAAAAGAATATGAAAGGCCTTTAATGAACAGAACTACCTAAACCATAAGGAAGGCTATTTTCTCAGCAGGGTCCCAAGCTGATGGTTTGCCAACTAACATGAACTCAGCAGAATTTTTGTAGTAAGTGGGACAGAGGTAATATTGGCAAGGGGCATTGCGACCCCTGCCTCACAGAACACCAACCCAAGAAACCTTCTAACCAAAAACTTGGGCACGACAGGGCATACGCAGCTAACTTAGTAAACAAGGACTGTGTTAACCAGTAAGACGTAGTATTAATTAATAAGGTAGATAACCTATAAATGTAAATCTGATGTAATTATGGACAGAGTCTTGTAAATGAAGGATAGGATAAGTACTGCGTGACATTATCTAGAGGTGAACTGGAATAAAGTTCAATACCTCACCTGTCTGTGTTATTGGCTTGCACATTGGGTAAACAATCCTACGAGTTTTGTGACAATGTGGCCACATCCTAGGATTTCTGCCTCTCTGATCCTTTATACTCAACAGGAAGACAGATGTCTGGTTCAGTCAACTCAGTTTTCTAAGAGGAAGCTTTTTGATGTTTAGAGTTTTGTAAGTGCTTGAAGAAATATGAACTGGACTTCAAAGTCTGGTTATTTCGCGTTCCTTGATGTTTTCCTTCTTACGTTTTATAATTATGTGTAAAGTGTGAAGTTTGTAGGTTGCTGCTGCTTCTGTGGTTAGAAGTTTGTCAGGAGGAGGGAAAATTTCTCTCTCCTGTAACCTTGTCTCCGCTGTAGGTAATCAAAACCTTGTAGTGTGAGCTCAGGAATGTTAGGAGGTTGAGAGGTAACGCTTTACGGTTACATGAAAACCATGTCTGTGTGCTCTCAATGGCACCAAGTGGAAGACAACCCTTCTCTGCCTGACGTTCATTAGCTTCAGTCTTGCAAGCCTGTGTCATATTCTGCGGGGAGTGACTTCTGAGTCCAAACTCAGTAGCTCAGCAGGGAGATTGATGTGCTCAGTGGTAATACAAATGTGGTAATACTTGCGCCTGTTGTGGGCAGTTTCTTGAAGAAATACAAAACAAGTGTGTGAAATTGAGTGCCGCATTGATTTTTGTTTCTCAGAGGCGAGTGCTATTGAATTCTGGGTAAAGTAATGTAATAATGTTGGGAGAGACTGAAAAATATTTCCAGGTACAGCACCATTCTTCCTAGGAATTATAAGTTATAAGCAAGGGGGAGAAAAAAAGCCCACAAGCCCTGTAGAAAAGCTTGTTATAGTTGTGACTGAAAAATGGATTGTAACTTTTTTTCTACTGATATTCTGCCCCGCCACAATAATGTAACCCTGTCTTTAGACAACTTCTGTAGCGAATATACTGTGCTTGATTTCACAGACTTGTTGAATTAAATTAAAAAGGAAATTATAGTTAGAAACAAAGAAACTTTCCATTTGATGTTTTGTAACAATCCAAACGTGAAAGCAAGCCTGTTTGTTACCATAGGAGACTATCAGTGCTTTGATACTGAGTTACTGAGGATTAGGTACTCAGGCTACACAATTAACTGTAAAAATTGTATTAATAAGAAACAATATTCCATATTAGAAGAGTAAATTTACTGACATTCATCTTTCTGGTGCCCTGTCTTTCCAGAAAAAGAAAAATAGTAAATCATGTGTTAAACTCGTCAGTATCTTCATTTAGAAAACTTTTGTCATAGAGTCAGCTAGTTATTTCAGCTCTTTTAGGCCAGAAAACAAAAGCGTGCTCCCTCTTGAGAAAAACAGAAAAGAACTTGCATATTAGCTCTATTGTTTTTGATTGTATATGAAAATATTTGAGTTTTCTCTGCTCCTAAGAGCTAGTTTTTATTCTAACTCGTTAAATAATCCAGTGAACCATCTGGTGTGTGCGTTTGCAGAAGAAATTTAGGCTTTTGATTAATAACAATAGAAAAGCCCCCAACCCTGCAGCTGAGCCTGTGTTTTATGGAAGTTTTATAATCTCCTTTGACTCTTCTAATGCTCAACTGCTACATACCATTTTGGTGCTATACAACATTGGTGAGGGGTCTGGAGCATGAGTGTTATGAGGAGCAGCTGAGGGAACTGGAAAAGAGAACACGTACATCTCTTGTAGTACATTTTAAAAATTCTTCCTCTAGTCACTTCACGTTGTTTTACTTAGTCCGTGTTTTGAGGTAAGGATTTTGTACTTATGCAGACTCGCAAACAATTTGTGTTTGTAGGAAAAGCAACAGAAGTGAGGGAACAGCACAGCTTTCTAAGCTGTGAAAGGTGATGTGCCGTGGTTAACAGGAGCTTCACAGTGCAGCAAAAATTGTATTACAATATTGAAGACATAAGTGCTGCTACAGTTACTATTTTCTGTAATAGATATGGTCATTACTTGGTAACACAGCAAAGTAGCTGTCACAAACCATTTTTCCTGTTAGGAGGACTATAATTTTTCTCTTTTATAGTTCATGCATTTCTGTGCCTTAGAGTACTGACCAGAATGACAGTGACATTCTGAGGTGTGGGGGTTTATTTTGTGTCCATTTGAAGTGAATTTGGTATAGAAGATGAAACCGATTAAAATGACCTAAACAACAACAAAAAAAACAAGTGAGAAAAAGAAGTTCAGGTTTTCCTTTTTCTCTCCGGTTGCTTTGACCACATTCTATTATTTAGAAATTTATAGAAAATATATAGAAATTCAGAGTGTTTAGTGGCTATTTTTCCTGAGTAGTAGAGCTTTGCAGTCTTTAAAGGATGATGAATGAGTTGTGGGTCTTCTCCTGTGGAGGCCCCGCTTATTCCTGCAGAATATCTTGTAAAGTAAAATACTTTCTACAATGGCAGTTATTACTCAAAGTGTCCTCCATGTGTATTGTGTCCTGTTAGATGCCTGAGCACATATGGCCTTTTTTCCTTAAAGAAGGGCTCTCAGAAGAGCTGGAGGTTGGGAATCTCCACGTTCTTTTTTTCCTGTATGGTGCCATGGGATGGGTGGCTCTGTGAAATCTATGCAGGCCACCTGTGGGTGTGACAATTTATTTTCCACTGCATTTTGTAGTAGTAATTAAATGTTCTCCTATGAAAACTCCCTCAAAAATCTGAAATTACTCTGGATAAATCCTCAGTTTCTGTCAAAAATAGAAGTGACCTCTTCACCTCCTCTTTCTTACTCCAGCAAGATTGCACACACAACAAATAAACGTAACTTCACTCTTACTGTGTTTTATACCAGGATACTGTTCTGTTGATATTTGCTTTTTCGGGTCAACATTATGTTGCTTTCTCAGTAGTAGCCAGGAAAGAACAAACTCAACCTGTTACAAGTGGTGTTAATGCCTGGATTTCACAGTTTCTGCTCTTATTAGTTTCGCTGATGTCTTCATCACTTTGTTTCACCTCAGCTTCCTATGATGGTAAAAACTTTTATTTAATGCTAAGTTCGGTAAACATCTTCTAGCACTAATTTTCTGCACGCTGGTGGGACTGCAAGGGACGAGATTAATGAAATAGGGAGGCCTCTTCTCCCATGTGACAGGGGACAGGACAAGAGGAAATGGCCTCAAGCTCCTCCAGGGGAGGTTTAGGATGGACGTTAGGAAAAAAAAATCCACAGAAAGGGTCATTGGGCACTGGAACAGGCTACCCAGGGAGATGGTTGATTCACCTTCCCTGGAGGTGTTTAAGGCATGGGTGGACGAGGTGCTGAGGGACATGGTTTAGTGTGTGGTAGGAACGGTTGGACTGGATGATCTGGTGGGTCTCTTCCAACCTGGTGATTCTATGATTCTATGATCTTGCATGGCCATTGTGCCCTTCATTGGCACAGAAATTACTTAGACTGTTGTGCTGTGGTGTTTGGGGACAAGGTGATGTTGAGTGTGGTTAAAGTGATATCTGATCAGTTGTAGCTAATGGATTCAGTTATACTGGATTTCTTGTCTGATGAGGCTTGCTAACAGCGTGTAGCTGGTGCATCTAGTGTCCTTGTCTCAAAAAGGTTAGTGAGATTTGAATGAGTTAAGTGTCCTCCTGCTGACAGGATTTTAAGTTAAGCTGAATTGTTATCAAAGTAAATGAGTTTTGCATGATACGATGAGCTTAAAACACTTGTATGAGGTGGTCTGCTAGCTAATTTTTATTGGAAATTACTTTGTAATGTATTGTAAGAATTACATTTTCATATATCTAATTGCTTTTAAGAAAGTCTGATGCATATACTGTGTGACTAGAAAAAAATCCATATGTAATCTTTTCTTTTATACAGAATGCCTCAAAATCTAAAATGAAGAAAAAAACAACTAAAACTCAAGAAGCCAAAAAAATTTTAAAGAAGAAATTTAAAGTCAACACAAAAATAGTTTTTAATGAGGATGGAGAGGTAAGATCAATTCAAAAGAATTGTATTTTGGTGGGAACTGAAGGCAAAGACAAAAATAGTTACAATTTATATCAGTCTAAAAAGATATTTTTCAGAATGTGTGATTTTTTTTGTAATTGGTTTAAGCTTTGCAAAACTGTTCAGCTTCCATTTAGAATTCAGTTCGACTGTGAAAAAGGAATGCTGAGCATCGACCTTTTTCACCTTTTTATGTGTAAGATACTTATATAAGTGCTATTAGTGGATATACAAAGCTGTACATATTTTCTGTCTATTATCCTCAGTTTCAAGAGAAATAAAAAGCCTGTTTTTGACTTACAGGGATGTAAAATGATTTTTCTGTAGGCATTTGCCAAAGCTCCCCCAAGTCTGGAGCTAAAGTGTTGGAATCAGAGGAAGTCCCTGATTTTCTTTCCAGCCTTCACTGTTGTTGTGAAGGCACCAAATTTTTGCCTGCTGGTGCTGATGTAGCAGCGCATTGAAATTTTGCCAGTAATTTATTGGCTCTTTTAATAGCCTCTGGAAAAATGTATTGATTTTATACAGAAAGGAACTATTGTGGAAGCCGATCACTCTAGGGTTTCATTGTGGCAATAACCTCACTAGCAAGTCTCCACACTCCATAAACTTTTCTAACACTAGATTTCGCAGCTGTGTTGGTTTTTTTCCATTTTCAGCATTAAGAAAAAAGTAGCTTTATTTTTTTTACTCAAATAATTTCAGTAAGGCCAGAACTGAAAAGAGGTCACCTTTACAAGTATATAATTTGCTTTTGTGACCAAATAAAATAAAGCATTTTATATTGCAGAGGAAGGGAGTGTAACCATATAATAACTGTCATTAGAGAAAATTTAAAAGGTTTATGAGGTTGACCCATTAACTGCAGATTGTATCTTCAGATATTTTTAGATATTCTAAAGCTGTTGTCTCATCTTAAAATACAAATGTTTTATGTATCCTTGCAATAAGGCAAAAGGAAGAAGTCTGGAGAAAAAAAAATAGGAAAAAGATTTTAGTTAGGAAACTAGCACAATGGAGGAGGAGTGACTTATTTAAGGAAGTATAAAGTTTACAGCTATGGACATTGTTCCTGCCTTTTTTTCTGAACTGTGTGAAACTGTGCTTTAGAATTTAAAATGTTTTATTCCACATGCTTGTTGATAAAACTCCTTTAAGAAACGTATCTTCCTAGAAAATGCAGGCATACAAACTCCGTTTTACAATGGAAACAGGAGATTGGATTTATCAGTATCCATCCAGGTGAATAACACCCAACATGCATCAGGGAGTCCTAAACATGTTTGGTTTTACATTTGTATCTGAAAGATGTTTTATGTTTTCTACCTCAGAGTTTCTTTTTAAGAGTTGCCGCTCTACCAGTTGGTAAGCAAGGATGACTTTCACAAAGACCAACCCCAGATGATGTCTGCTCATGATGTCAGGTCATAAGATAGGGTGGGGATACTTTTTGGTGAATATGTAGGTAGTTTTTGTCTTCAGTGTAGAGTTTCAGCTATTTAAGGGAAGCTGCCTGTGTTCAGCTTGTCACTCACAAGTCAAACTTGAATCATTAAATATTTCTAATCCAGTTTTCATTCAGTAACCACTAAAACCCCTCCACGTGTGTCCTTGCTTCCCCCAAAACGTGAACCTGCACTCATGGTTTTGGTGTACTGTGTAATGAAGGCTTATGTGATTTTTCTCTCATTTTCCAACATGTAATATGTTAGAGTATTGTTTACATGAAAACATACTGTTCAGGCTTACTGGTGTTTTGTTCTATTGCATATGTTTTGGAGAGTCATTTCTTGAAAGCAAATATAATTTTTCTTCCAGAATTACCAGCAGGGTTATAAATTCTTTCTTCCTTAAGGCAAAGAGAGAAAAACAGAGGAAGAAGTTCAAGTGAATCTATTTAGCAGTAATATGGTGTAACAGAGACATTATTTTCAAGTATTCATTTTTGACTGAACATGATGTTATATTAGGTAGCCCAGTTTGTGTTGTGCAAGAGTTTTGTATATTTTTATTGTTTCATTTGCAAATGGCCTTTTAATTTAGTCTAGGAAAATAATGCGTTAGAATATTTAGGGCATGAAAACCTGCATATGGAAAAAAATAATTCTAATTATTATTTTTCTTGTTGACATGTATAATTCAGTTGGTGCAGCAGTGGCCACCTGTGCAAAAATCCAGTTTGGCAAAAGCAGAAGAGGAAGATGATGCCAGTGGTATCAATTTGGATAAAGCGAAAGAGATACTGCAGGAAGAAGATAAATTTGACAAAGAAGAATATAGGAAGAAAATAAAGGAAAAGCATAGGGTAAGTTGATTTATACCGAAGTTACAGAAATAGATACTGTGATATGGATTGGTTAGTGAAGAAAATTACTGAAATACATCATGAAATAAGTATAGTACAAGGTTATTTAAATTAATCAGGTTTTTGGAGGACTATATAGCACACAGGAAGACTGCTCTGACATAAGTAGCTTAATAACAAAAAGCTTTATGCCTTACCCATTGCTCATAACAGTGGAGCTTTATTTACAACTTTAAACTCTGCAAAGAGTTTCGTAGGAGCATCGTTTTTTATAAGCAGCGTTCAGCAGAAGGGTTTGTTTGAGAAAAGGTGTTGTTTGACGTACATACTCTGGCGAATGCTGAACATATTTCAGGTAGACGAAAGTATTAACTTTTTGCATTGGTGTTATTAGGGCTCACAGAATTGATTTCCTATGTTATTCAAATAGTGTCATATAACTGACTGTAATTTGAAAACTTCAGTCTCTGCAGTCTATTTCCTTCTGGTGTTTGAAAACATTCAAATTGCAGGCCATAAGTTAGCAAACTGCTACCATATTATTTATCATGGACCAAAGCAGAGTTTTCTAACCTTGGTGCACACCAGTCCTGTGGACACAGCGGAATGCTGGTGAGTTCATGGATCATTCTGTCGTTGTCAAAGGGTTTGGATTTGTCCAGATAACAAATGAATGCAAGATGCCAGAAATGCATTATTAGAGACCTACTTTTTACTCAAAGCTCCTAATTTTCAAAGCGCTGGAAGTGTCGTTTCAATTCCCTGCTCTGAAAATGCTGACTTTATCAAGTTTGCCTTTATCCACTGCTAATAGTGCTCAATGTTCTAGTGTCTGTTCAGGTGTATATTCGAACAAAATAATTTGGAGGGGATTTGTGAAAGCTTCAAGTTACGTTTGGGCATGGGAGTACTCGAGCTGAAGTCAAAACATACTTCACACATTTAATTTGAAAGCCTACTCCTATAGTCCTACTTTAGTCTTTGATGTCTATGAAAAATCTCACCTCTTCTTTAGGGAAATGCTGCATTTGAAAGTAGCTACAAAGAAACAATATTTTCTGTGCTATAGGTGAAATAATAGTTCTACAGAATGTGATATAACATTTCAAGGATGCAGCTTAATAAATGAGGAGGGAGAGACTGGTTTATGACTTACCAATCAATCTGCTGCTCATTAGTATATTCATGTACTTTGAGTGATGCAGTTGTATGTTTGACATCAGACTTAAGTGGTTAAATACTCCATCAGTTGGTAGAGAAAGTAATGGTAGTTTGACAAAAAGAAGGAAATATGTTTTTAAAAAAAAGTCTTCTGATTTAGATACTGTGAAAATGGTGTCTCATTTTTAGGGCTGTCTTACTGCATCCAGTCATTGCATGCACAGTCAGATTTTTTATTTGTGGCCTAACAGTTTGAGGTGAAAAACGTTTCATATGGTAAAATCATAGAATCATAGAATCACCAGGTTGGAAGACAAGCACTGGATCATTGAGTCCAACCATTCCAATCAAACACTAAACCATGTCCCTCAGGACCTCGTCCACTCANTCAGAAGGCCTGTTCTCCAGCCTCTTCACCAGCTTCGTTGCTCTTCTCTAGACACGCTCCAGAGCGTCAACATCCTTCTTGTGGTGAGGGGCCCAGAACTGCACACAGTATTCAAGATGCCTGCACATGATGAAATATTTGGTTTCCTGATTGTCAAATAATTTTTTTTAAATGGTCTTACAAACTATTTTGTATCCTAATTTTTCACTTTGCCAAGTTTAAAGAAGGTCAAACTTCAAAGGACAGAAGAGGCAGGAAGATCATAGGTGGGAGTTCAGGGTTCGCTTCTGTAGAGCCTAATTTGCCTCTCCATTGGCTCTCTAACCCTGTGCTTAACAATGATCCTCCACCTCACTTCAAAAGTCATTCAAGTTTGAGATACCAATTATTTTTATGTACAAATTAATAACAGTCTATGTAAGGCAAGGCTGCCACACAGATTGAATGCGTTTCTGTTTCTCAGTCATCCTTTACGTCTGGGATTCTTGACAGTCAGTTGTTTCTGCTTAGAAAACAGCTATAATTGTAATAGTTGGGAAACTATGTCTAATCCTCCTTTTGCCTCATCCAAGCAGAGACAAATACTACCTCTTTTCTCTTAGGTCACAAACCTGACCTCTTACAGTGGTAGGGACTTTACCCCCCAGTTCCTGTCTTGTGGTCCATCTGCTCAAGACATGGGAAGAGGGGCTGCTGGGGATGCCTGAGTCAAAGAAGTTGTTGAGTACCTCGGCCTTCTCCTTGTCTGTTGTTCCCAGATTGCCAGTTGTGTTCATTATATGGGATAATGCTTTCTTTGACCTTCCTTTTCTGGCTGACGTACTTATAGAAGCCCTTCTTACTATTCTTTGTGTCCCTTGCCATGTTCAGCTCCAGCGGTGCCTTGGCCTTCCTGATCTCATCCATGCACAAGTGGGCAATGCCTCTTCTGGGATACTTGTTCCCTGCTTCTGCTGCCTGTGTGCTTCCTTCTTGCTCCTTAGTTTGACCAGCAGATCTTGACTCAGCCATGCTGATCTCCTGTTTTCCTTTCCTGATTTCTTACACCTGGGGACTGAGAACACTTGTGCGCTGTGGAAAGTGTCCTTAAAGGTCTGCCAGCCTTGTTCTGCTTCCTGAGGGCAGTATTCCAGGAGATTGTATTGACTAACTTGGAGAGCTGGAATTCTGCTTTCCTAAAATTCCAGGTCCTGATTTTACTCTTTTCCTGGCCCATAGCCCCCAGGACCATGAACTCCACAAATGTGTGATCACTGAAGCCCATTATGCCTCCAGTCTTGTTGTCACCAATGAGCTTACTTGTGCTGGTGACCATCAGGTCCAGTATTGCATCCCCTATAGTAGGGCTGTCTCTTACCTGGCTTAAGAAATTATACTTGTCAGTCATCAGTGTTTTTTTAATGAAAGAATGCTAGGTAAAGATCTGAACTATCTCAGTTAAGAGGAAGTAATTACATGACCACTTCAACAGTGACCCACCTCGTAAGGTTTCCCTTTCCAATAGATAAGTGATTGTTCTGCAGCTGATACTTAGCAGAGTTTGAATATTTGGCTGGAATCTCAGTGGTGTGATGGAAGAACTACCCTAGTCCATGTGTCATGACTGTACTGGAGAAGCCTGATCAGGTGCTTGATTGTTGTCTGAATTTGCTCTTGGAATTTTGGTTGTGTATATAAGCCTTATGAGCTCGTGGTGCAAGTTATTTCTTAGCCTCATTTGGAGCCAGAGGATGAAACAGCAGAGGATATGAAAGCAACAAAAAGATTAGGAGACTTTCTTATCTTATTTTCATGACTTCATATTTTACATGAAGTATGGATGTCTTAGTGCCCCTTCATGTGATACTGAAAGAGAAGCCTTTCAGTCACATACTTTCATCCCATCTTTTACATCCCCTTAGTGGCATTCAGCAGTCCTTTTTATAAAAGAGTCTTAGATCCATCACTTGCGAATGTCATTGCTTCTTCTAAAATCCTCCATACTTCACTATCAGCCAAAATGCATCATGGCAGAGCATGAACTCTGTCGTGTGACCTCTCCTTTCTGCAGTAACACTAATTATTTTATTCCCATCTTTGTTTTAATTTCCTTCCTGCAAGCAGACTGCTGTAGATCTTTAATTTGTCCATTTGACATCTTTTCTAACAACCAGATGTGACAACTCTCTGTTTCTTTTTTTCCCACCTTGGTTACTGAATTCTCTCTCTGCCTCCTTCTTCCTAAAGTTTTAGGAAAAGATGTGATTAAGTTTATCCTCTCCACTTTTGCTTCAGATTTCTTCAAGATTTTTTCTTAACTTGTTCATCGCTTTATTTTTCTTCCTTCATTTTCAGCAAGTTTCAAATGTCTGTATCTTGATTCATATTTCCTCATCTTAATTCCTTTTGTTCCTACTGCAGCTGATGCCTGGTATACTTTACTGGTTTGTATATTTGGCACTCTTTTTTTTTCTTTTAAACCATTTTTTGAAACATGACAAGTCTATTAAATTTATTGTATAGATAGTGACAAATATGTTTAGGTTTTTATAAACCAAACATAGCAGTCTGCTACATGATTATGTATGTCAGTAATCAAAAAGTCCTGAAGCTGAATTTGTGCTAATCTCTGAAGTCTTTACATAGGTTTTAAAGTGGTGACTGAGAATAGTAAAATAGTTTACAGAAGGCTATGAAATTGCATATTGTTTCATCCAGTTCTTTATATCTTGCACGTTTTCAGGTTTTGATTTAGATTGTGAGTAGTATAGAAAAAGAAAAAACTGTTTTTATAAAGCTTGTAATTTACAGGTCATCGTCCATTGAGAACCCTCCTCTTATGGTTTCTTCAGTGTAATCTTGAAAATAAAAACTTTAGGGGGGGGAAAAAATTACCAACTTAAACCCCAAACTTGCACAAAATAGCTTGCTTTTTTTTTTTTTAGTATAGACTGTCAGCTTTATATGAACTGTCATTGTGAAACCGTTTCTGATGAAGAGCAACACTCTTCACTAAGTATCAACAGGCCATTGCTTTTAAATCCATTTGTGAATGTCATTTAAATGAGCAGAGTTTTCAGTATGATCAGAAATATGTTTCGGTGCATTTATGAGGTGTTGGATTAGATCAGATCACTGTGTTGCAGTGCCTTAAGGCTTATGGGAACTTGCAAAGCACCTACATTAAAATTAGGTTTCCTTCATGAGTCTCACATTTTGTTATTCTCTCCTTCCTCAGCAAATGGGGAAAAATTGAGAATTGGATGAAAATAAATACAATTTTAAGGTGTAATTGGTTTGTAATTCATGCTTATTGAAGTTTTGGAAGCAAACTAAATTTTAGCAGTTGTGCACAAGGGAAAGGGCAGTAACACTGATCAAGGTGGTGTGAAAAGGATTCTGCATTAATGGATCTTTAATGACAGCCTAGTGAGAACTATAGATTTGAACTGTTTTGAAACGTATAAAATGTTATAAATAACAATAAAGGGAGAAGTGAATAAAGTATTCAGAACATGTTTTTGCACTCCATTTTTCTAGTTTTCAGCTGAAAATGCACTGTTGTTAGGAGGGAGATAGTGGCAGAGAGGGATTCATTTTGCTTCTTAATAGCCTCTCTTTCAGTATACTAACCCAAGCTCAGAAAAATTCTCATTGATGCTGAATTAAAAATGAGCAGAAGCCTTATTGCTTACCTCACTTTTCAGCAAGTAAAATACGCTGTGAACTTGATATGATCAATATGAGAAGATGACTAGAAGCAATTTGTTATAATTTTATTGTATTTGTGTGGCATTAGTAGCAGACAAACTGCAGCTGTCTTCCAAACAGTCATATCAAATTTCCAGAGGGCAGAC
>WAAB01015133.1:88287-148362 GCA_013389865.1 Piaya cayana | reverse complement strand
AAAATCTTCCTTATGAGAACTAGGAGAACTCTGTAAATGCTAATAAATATCTTGTAATTAGCCCTTAACAATGTATGTTTTTCCCAGGTTTACAGACAGAAAGGAAGAGGTTGTTCAGCTACTTGCTCAACATTATGGAGTCTAATTTTGACACCCACTCTAGTTAAGGTTTGTGCAAAAACTATCATTACTTTCCAGCATCTATGGTAATGCAAGGAAGAAGAGCTCTTCTGACCCCTTGGTCTGTTCCTTTATGCACAGAAACAAAATCCAACTTCTGAAAACCAAAGCTTGCATTATTCAGTATAAAGACACATAGCCATAAAATTTCCCAAGGCTACTTGGAGGACAATTTTGCTCAGTTTGGAAACAGTTCAGGGAATTTGGCAGGATATTAAAAAGAAAACCTCTAAAACATCATAACTGTAGAAACAAAAAAAAAATCCTTTCATGAACAATTGCATCTACATAATTAAGCTTTGGAGGGGATGATGTTTTCTGGTTCTTTTAACAGTTACCTGCAAAGAGGAAGTTTAAGCGAAGTAGAACAGACCTTCATCCTTTACCCTGGAATATGCACTGAGAACACACATGGCACTTAATTTAATACAATTAAACTTAGTTAATACAGTTAAACTAATTTACTTTAGGGTATAGGATTGGGCATTATCTGCCAACAAAACCTTGAAGCAGGGATGCAAACTATCCCATGTCTCTGAAAGTGCAGTTATAAATATCCTTCCTCTGGAGAGACGGAAGCTTAAGCAACTCATCCCCTCATCATCATCACCCTCCCCACTGCCCTGGGAAGATTGTTTCTGGTTCATGAAAAATATAAGTGAACAACTCTCAGGCAAGAATAACTGCATTGAAACAAAAAAAAGTATTAGCCTCAGCCTGTTCCTTGTGCAGTTCATTGTATAGTGCCGTGAAATTTATACCAACAGAAAGGATGCTTGAGAAAGAGAAGGTGTATACACTGTCTCTGATACCAATAGGTTTGCTAAAGTGTAGCAATACTGAGAGAGATTTCAGTGTCACCAGGGCTGGCTCCCTCACAGTCTTAAGGAATCTATTAATGCTGAAAGGTAAGCTCCAACCAACTGATGAAATGTAAATCCTGCCATCTGTACCAAGACACCTGTCTTTGATTATCAAAGATGAAGGCAGAAAAAAATAAGTGTATCTTGTAGTACATTTCTGTATATTTAAAGCGTCTTTTATCTTAATTTGAAGATAATTAATGAAGAAAAAAAGAGGCCAACAAGATTGTTTTGAATATGTTTTACTATAATTAAAATGTGACTAAAACTACTAATATTGAAATTCAAGTCAGCATAGTTTCCAGTTTTAGTTAGCTTGAAGGAAATCAAAATTAAAGTTTGATGCATTTAGCGTATTAGTAAACAGTTTTAATATTTATCTATTTTGATAGATTTCCTGGTTTGTTTTTAATGAATGGCTACAGCTAAATTTTCTCATTTTAAATGCAATCACTTCATGAAGGCCATAACCCAGAAATAAGAGAAATATTGCTATACTTAACTTCTATGTTTTGATCACCAAATCAGAAACACAAATCAAAAATACATAAAAACACTGCAATGCATTGTTGAAGACTCCTGTGGTGATGTGACTACAAACACATTTAATGTCTGGAAGTATTCCATTAGTGAATTGAAATATAAGTCAATATTGTATAGCTTTTTAAATTTAAAAAAATGGTGTCATTAATACAAAGTTCCTACAGAGTATGTCTTTACACAGATAATGATAATAGCAAGGAAAGCCTGGAGCCATTATATTGCTTTTCAGTGTATTCTAGAATAAAATCACATATATTAAATAAGGCCATATACTTCATGTAGTCAATTCTCAGTGGTATTTCAGGAAAGATTTATCGAACCAGTAGACTGTTTCCTCTCAGATACCGCTGAGACATGTTCATGGAATTCTAAGATGTTTACAGTAAATTAGAAGCTAATTAGTTGAACTGAAAAGCCAGCACCTGCTCCTGCATTATTTAAAAGAAGAAAAAGGGAAAAAATCCCAACAAAAACAACAACAACATTTAGGATTTCACGAATGGAGATAATACTTCAGAACCTGGATTTCTCCAAGTCTATTTAATCATTTGAAAAGGTTTTCAGAATTATTGGGTTATGAAACTGAATCAGTGCATCTTAGATATTTCTCCTTCCTACAGATTTATAGTCATTATTGAATTAAGATTCTGGCAAACAAGGAAAATGATATTTATGGTTCCTGCCATAACATTAAAAATGCATATCCCATTCAGATTTTATGAATCTTGAATTGCAGCAGGAAATGAGCAGTTTAGATGATAATTGACTTATAAGGATTAGAACAGTTCAGGTTTCCCCCTGTGCAAAGAGAAAGTTCATCTGAGGTCTTACAGATAGATGATAATTCCCTCAAAACATCACATCTGTCTCTACAAAAAGGGGCTTTTGTTCCAGTAACTCTATATTGGTACCAACAGTTATTAGTAAATCAGATAGATCAGGCACAGCTGGTCAGATTTTAAAGGGAAAATGAGGGTGAAAGCCAAATCAAATATTAGATACATGTGTTATTTTATATACCGTATAACTAAATAACCTGCCAATCCTAATGATCTTGCAATTTAATCAGGAAAGTGTAGTAGTACACAAGCAGTTCTGGATAGGAATTTGTGCAGTCAATGAGAGGACTGAAGTAATGAAAATACTCTGAGGAGTTTGGTTTCATGTTTAGAACAGAAGAAGAAATCTTAATACTGTAGGAATTAAGAAGGTTTTCATATTAAAGATCCCCCAAAGGAAGGTATTATAACAACAGGTGTGAGCAACCAATAAAAGAGGATGTTATTGTGTATGAACAGCTGTAATTTAATAGACAAAAGTAAGAGCAAAATTGCAATAGGTAGCCCTGAGGAGACTGGGAAAGATCTGCAGGAAAGGATCCAAGGAGAGTGGCAGAAGGAGAAGGTTAAAATGAAGACAGTCAACTTGCTTTTTATAATTGCAGCCAGCATACCATTTCCTAGTAGAAGTTCTACTTCTTAACATGATTTTTTTTCCTGATGTTCTCCCTCCTCCAAGAAGAAAGCCTGAACTGTCATATACCATTGAGATGTGTTCATTGAACTCTAGGCTCATCATAAATTAGGGGGTGATTAAGTGAACTGAAATGATTTTTTTTTTCTGTTTCAGCCTTGCAAGCACACAAATGCACATGCAGGATCCCGGTATTTTTTACAAGAGCCAATCTTGAAATTGGTCTGAGATGTCCTGTGTCTGCTTAACCTGATATATCCACTGTTTTTGCTCCCAGGCTTTTCAGAGAGCTAGGATTATTTCATTGAGCATGTGCTTATTGCACCAGCAGGACCTCAGTTTTGTAGACTGGAAGACGAAGTTTTACTCAAAAGAGGGAGAGAAATCACTGCTCTATTCCTTCCTCTTGGCAAACTTTGAGGACACAAAGAGAATGCAAAATACATGAGGAGCATACTGCTGGGTAGGTCATTGTTGCAGTACTCCTTTACTTTTACTTACTACTCTTGCTTACTACTTGTTGCAGTTTCCCACCAAATTCTTGAAGAAGGCAGATATATATATCAAAACACTAATGCAGAGAAAATACTGTGGTGGTAAGTAGGAAGAGAAAACTTATGTACTCTGCTTTGCTAAAATATACCTAAGAGACTTCACCAGGTTTCAAAGTTAAGTCAGTTTTCTTGAGTTGCACTTAAACTAAGAAAGAAGCTGAAGAATGTGGTGTATGGATTCTTTTTTCTTGGACTGCCCTAAAAATAAACAATAATATGAAAGAAACTGCTATGCTATTCAATGGTTACACATTGCAACCAAAGGAAGTCTCTCCTTTCCTCTCCCTTTTCACTGCTTCTGCTTTTTAGTCCCAGTCTTTTCTTTGCACCGCTTTTGGGCATGCCTCTGTGCTCAGTCTTATCAACAAAATGACTTCCCTGCCCCTGAGACTAAACTAAAATTACACAGCTTAGGTGGCAGGTGGAGTAATCTCCTTTTTTGTAATTTTGGTTATAGCCATATAGCCATATTTCATTATTCCATTGCAGTGAATAATTACCAATATTTAATCATCCTTTCTTGCCATCAATTTGCAGGAGGCAAAAATTTCTCCTTTTATGGCTTTTGTGTTGTATCTCAGTTCAAAGGCACAGGAACCAACTAAACACTCAAAATTGAGCTTGCTCTCTGAAACAAAAGCTCAGAAAGCATCCTCAATAATGATCGATTTCATAAACTGTCCAAGATACCTGGCAATAGATTATCTATTTTTGTTTTCCAGCATAGTTCTCTGCTCTTTTTTCTAACCTTGTCTCTGCTTTTCTCTCAGTTTATCAATATGGCCTCTTAAATTTTGTAGCTACCCTAACTGTTTAGCCTGACCTTCAATCAACTCACCAATTCTAATCTGCAATGATGGTATTCTTAGAAGTCCCGAGACACAAGGAAATAATCTTTTTCTGTATGCCTAGCTATGATTTATGCTGTGACTTTGCTTCTGAATTTGGCTTTTAAAGCAAACCTAAGAATATTATGTTTTTCAGGGTAATTATTCTAATAGAAATGAATTTGCAAAGTTCTTGAGAAACATTACATTCTAATATTCTATTGGAACATGTATAAAAACATATTAATTAGTTTAATTTAACTGAACCATTGCATTTGAATGTGATATTAAACTGGTTATGGTACCATGACAGCTCTCAATATTCACGAACATCAGGTCCCCATTCTCTCCCACCAGTGAGCCTAATGCAAACACATATCATGCAGTGTTGTACTGTTTGCTCCCTGCACACACTGCATGATGTTTCATGGAAGCACTGCAGGAGATGGAGACTGTAGATCCAGCTCATATGAGGCCTGAACTATTCCCATAATATTACAGTTTAATGTCAAACAGAATGATTCCATTTAAAAAAAAGTATAAACATTTCCACATGGCAGAAGTGGGAGAGGGAGGATTTTTCATTTTCTCAAAGAGCAGGAACTCCAAATTTCACTCATCATGTATCCCATGTGTCTCATATGCAAAGTAAAATATGTGGACACCTGTGACACCTCCTTAAAGTGTACAACTCTAAATACATTATGTTATTAATTTGAGGAAGTTGGAATACTTGTGGATTATGCATGTTAGATCCTAACTTAATTTTGTCATGGTTGTAAAATTATAACAATATAGAAGCTTTCAACTGAGGTATTTTGTTTCTCAGAGAAAGAGGATCATGAGGAGAAATATCTTTCCACTCTTTTTTGATTTTGAATATGTTGGTGGGTTTGGAAGTATTTTACTGAAAAAAAAAGAAAAATTAAGGAAAATACCCTGCAAAGAAACACCAGGCACAGGTTAATAACACAGACCTCTGAGAAAAAAAAATCTTAAAGAGAAATCATAGAATAATAACAAAAAACAGTTGAAACTGTGAGCAAAGACACATGCTCTTTTTTTCCCATTTTCATTAAAGCTGAAATTTGCATATTCTGTGGAAAAACAAAATAAGGATATGAATTAGAGTCAAGCTTATCATCCCATTGAAAGCCATGTTTTAGCTCACGCTGGAAATTAGCCAAGTTCCAGGCATTACTTTAAAGACTTCATTTAACACTCCCATCCTGCCAGAATATTCTGGCCTGCAGTTCAGCAGAGTGGATTGACCAAGTGTTCCATTTATTGCAGAGACATCTCTTCAGTTCTGAACCTGTTTGCATCTCTTGAGATCTCTTTCTCACTGACCACATGCATAGCCAAAATCTCCAGCAAAAGCAAACACTTTTGCACTATTTTTTCTGTCCATTACATTTCTGCAAACATTAGCAAAGAGGTCAGAGCTCTTCTGAGGTATTTTACATGATTTTTTTACTGGGACATTTGAATTCTGTTTTCCTAGAGTGGACACTCATATNGCCCTCTCCTTACTCCAGCAGCTCCCAGCAATTCCATGTGGTGAATGCCTGAATGCCTGAATATGAGTTCATGTACCCATTAATCTCTCTATACTTGCATGTGTTCAGGGGTGAATCTAGTGGAGGGGATAGGCAGAAAGGTCTAAGAAGTTTTAAAACCTTTTTTCCAGAGCTACGGAGCTATTCTTATTCCAAATGTAACATTATATTGTGCTTTCCTTTGCCTAACACAAGACCAACCTCAGGGAGCTTCAAAGAGGCTGTGATTTTCCATTGGTGAGAAAAGCTGCTCCTTTCCCAGGAGAGATGAGGAATCCTTCCTTGGCTGAAGCTGGAGGAGCATTCCTACCCTTACCACATGGCCCTTTTGAAATCAAAATACTGTAATTTCCATTATGAAAATGGTTCTGAATTGATAGACTTGTTTAAAAAGTAACATTATTGACTTGAATACTAATGAAAACAGTATCAGTTTCAAAGGTACCTGAACCAGACTGAAAATCAATGTTTCAGCTTTGTTTCCCAGGAAAAAAAATGCCTTATTTGTTAATTTATCTATCTACTTCGAGCAACCACAAATAATGCAGCTTTTTGGCTAATAATTTGACCAGTAATTCAGAAAACCCCATTGTGCTTCAGCAGCAGATGGTAAATACCTGNTTCTGTTTTCCTAGAGTGGACACTCATATCTAGCTGCTAATAGAAAGCCAAGACCTCTCCTTACTCCAGCAGTTCCCAGTAATTCCATGTGGTTTAACCTGACTGCCTGAATATGAGTTCATGCATCCACTAATCTCTTTATACTTGCATANTGTTTCCCAGGAAAAAAAATGCCTTATTTGTTAATTTATCTATCTACTTCGAGCAACCACAAATAATGCAGCTTTTTGGCTAATAATTTGACCAGTAATTCAGAAAACCCCATTGTGCTTCAGCAGCAGATGGTAAATACCTGTTTCTGTATCAAGCCATGTCTCAAAAATTTGAGAATGGACAGCAATCCTTTTCAAGTAATACTTTCAATACTTGAGCAAGCCATTATTATGAACATGCTTAATTTACTACTACTTAAAACATGACTAAGTTATTTTTATTGTGTATTAAGTAATGTAGAAAATTTACATGGCAGTTTCAAAGCGCTGTCTTTCAAAATCACACTGCTATGTTTTTAATGTGAGTTCCTCCTTAGGTATTGCTGAGTCTTTTTCTTAGCATATATGTTTCTTTCCAACCAAAGACAATGTATTAGTCAGGCTATCTGCACCATAAGCAAATGCAATCTATTTTATCCTTTGATTAAACCAACAGAGCCCAAATGAACGTTTCACCACCCAGGAAACAAAATAGGTACTTATAACTTCCATTCATGCTCTTTTTGTATATAGATTGTGAAACTGCAAAAGAGGCATTTTGGTTTCTGAGCTAATGTGTTCAGAGGGATCAGTCACTTTTGCAGGGAACGTTTATCAAAAATTTTAAATACATATTTCAAAGCCTACAATCAAATCTTCCAGTAAGATGTGTGTCTAGACATGAACTTCACACAAGTTCCAGCTTGAAACTGCTTTGAAAAAACCCTTGCACTTCACTTTACTTTCCAAATTTTGACAGATGAGACATAAAGAAAATAAGGAAATTCTTCATAATCAGGAGAACCTATGTATGAAGTGAAAGGAGAAGGTGACATTTCCAGTTGCTGTCATACTAAAATTCACACAGATCCAGAGAATCACTAGGTTGGAGAAGACCCACAGGAGCATTGAGTCCAACCATAAAAAAAACATTTAATAAAGAGACTGGTATAAAATGAAGTTTGGTTTTGGTTTTGGTGGGTCCTTAGGTTAAGGTGTATCCCTAATGTCAAGGTACTGGTTAGAGATTTTTGTTTCTAAAACATATTCAATGACATAGTTGTTGCCTAGAGCAGAAACAGGTGAATTATTTGTAATTATTACCAAAATCCACAAATGACATTTTCAGAGTCAGTGTGCCAAAATACTGAAACAATACAAACTGCTAATTCTTCCAAAGAAAAATATAAGTAGTTTCAATGTTAACAGGGTAAACAGGATTTGTGTTCCACTAAGGAAACACAAATCATTTACTTTCTTACTTTGGATTTCCCCAAAATCACCAACATTATGTAAGACCCTACCCTGTAGCTTCTGGCATCTCTTCCATATCAGCTTTGTTTGGGAAAAATAAAATAAAAATAATTTTCATAACAAAAATGACAGAGATTAACAAATTATTGAAAAACACCTGGAAGACAAAAAGCACTGTTCTCCTTCACATTGCACAGGGTATGTAAAAGAGGCATCAGAAGACCCTAGCCCTACAATAATTCCCAGAAAATTTTGAAGTTGTCTGTGTACTGCAAGTGGTCATGTAAAGAAATAATAAAGAAAAGACAGAGAAATCAAGTGTGTTATGCAAGCAAACTTGGAAGAAAATGAGAAACAGAAAAGCTGGACAAACCAAAACACCAGAGAAAGTCTGAGTTTGGCAAGGACCTCTGTAGATCATCAAGATCGGTCACCTGCTCACAGCAGAACCAGCTGAAGGCAGTTAACCAGTACCATGTCCAGATGCTTTTGAATACCTCCAAGACTGGAGAATCACAACTTCTCTGGGACACCTGTGACAGTGCTTGGTCACCCTAGTATTTAAAACTTGTTTCCTGAAGTTCAGATTGAGTCTCCTGTGTTTCTGTTTATGTCCATTGCCTCTGGTCTTGTCAGTGGGTACTGCTGAAAAGAACCTCACCCTGTCTTCATTGCCTTTCATCAGGTACTTATACACATTGATAACCCCCAAGCCTTGTTTTCTCCAGGCTGAACAACTCCAGGTATCTCAGCCCCTCTTCCTGTGCCAGAGGCTCCAGACTAATCAACTTTGTGACCCTTCACTGGACTCTCTCCAATATGCCCATGTCTTATTTCTACATCTTGTTAGCATATTGAGTTCATATTTGTATTTTACATTTGCTACATAAGGACTTTTAGACACTTAAATTAGTGAAGAAATAACTATTCAGAAAACCTCCTACAAGCTTATATTTGAAAAAAGGGCTAAATATTCCAAACAGCACTACTCTAAATTCTGTATGATTCTAGCCATTAGTTATATTTACTTACTTGAACAGAAATCAGTGTAATCTCCACAAACTATATTAATATTTTATTTTGGTATAGCCCATGTTCTTTATAATCTATGCTGCCAAACCTTCATGAAATATGTTTGTGCAGACAGAGGAGAGGTAGTCTTTGCTTTTTAGTCTTTCAAAGCAAAGCAAATGTATATGTATGATGTAAGAATGTGGATTAAAAAACCCGAACAACTATTTGCAGTTTTTGGTATGTATTTTGCTTGTGAAATATAGTATGATTTTTTAAGAAAAAAATAATACAAGTAAAGACTGCACTGAATTTATTCGTACCACATCAGACAGATACAAGATTAGATACACAGACAGCAAACTAAGTTTGTCAATCATACAGTTATATTACGTCTAGTACTGTATTCAGGGGTGGGAATTTTCCAAAGAAGGAATTTTTTCTTCTTTTATATGGTGAATTATTTTTTAAAACATTCAGAAATACACTTTTCCAGGTGAGATTTCCAAAAGATATATCACAAGATGTATCACAAAATATTAAAGCAAGTGCATGGTTTAATAAATCACTGTTATTCACACATAGAGAGCCAGTAGGTCTTCTCATACAATTAGGCACCTAATTGCGTTTGGAAAAAAAAACAAAGAACGTGAATGCTTAAATAAATAACTGTGGTAAAACTGCTTACTCATTTCTAGTTTTCATTCAATTTTTATAGTATATTCTTGTTTGCACTAGCTGTACAAGTACTAAATCTGTGCCTGTGCAATGAGCAAAAGCTCAATATTTCTGTTTAGATAAGTAATAATTGTTTTAGTGCGAGAAATATATAGAGTATTACTCTGAGTTCAGACATTAAATGATTTGCCAAAGTATTTGACCAGTTAAATCTGGTTCATTCTGTTGACTGGTATTGATTCTGACCAAGGCAAATAGCATCACATTTTTTAATACATAGACTCCATAAATTCACCACTACACCACTGAGCTGACAAAACAGAAGCTATACAATACATTTACATTCACAGCTGGCATGCTGGCTCTGATCTTTTTCCCCCAGACATGAGACTGTAATATGATTTATTCTACTCTATTATTGCTTTCTATGTCCCAGTCCATGTTTATGCTTAGGGGCACATGATGAATCAACTGCCAGGAGATAGCACACTGCAGAAGTGAGGATATGAAGACATGATGAGGTGAAAACATGATTATGGTTCCAAACCTGCCCCAAAAGAAAGTCCCTGACACCACAGCTTGCACTCTAGAATTCAGAAGACTAATATAATCCAAGAGTGAGAAGTCAACTAGAAATTTTAAGCTTGCTATTGACATGAAATCATAGGGTACATGCAGAAACCTGAGCTGAAATGAGAAGGAAGAGTGAAAATCCCTGTGTCATACTACACAATCTGATAAGGACTCCCTTGTAACTCACCTAATTTATCATACAGATTTCATCAGCTTGGACAGAATTGTTACCTCAACGTTTGCATTTCTATGGACTGCTTGCTAAAGCAGCTGTGAAGCAAAAAAAATAGAATACAGTTATGACAATTCTACTTCTCAGAACTCTTCAGTCACTGTAGTTCTTGCTGCCTGACCCACTGCTGGTAATTGGATGGCAATTGGCGGTGTAGCTGCGCACTGCAAGATCATCCTTCTACTTCCCCCTTCTGCGCAAGAGGGGCATCAGCCAGGGCAGAATGATTGAATGCTCTTGATAACAGGAGATGTATTGAGAACGCTAAAGGTAGCACTGTTGCCCATAACACGCTGTGTTATGTGTTCCAGTAATGTGGAAATATTTTATGGAGCATGAGTCTTTGCTGGAAGGCATCATATCCAGGTACTGCTCTGCCTCTACAGCACTGGATTTCTGTACCTTAGTGGGATTTCAGTGATAATCGTTATTGACTGAAGGCAGGACAAGACCAAAAAGGGCAAAAAAATAAAATCACAGAAACATAGAGTCATTAGGGTTGGAAAAGAACACAAAGATCATCAAATCCAATTGCATGAGCCCAACACCACTGTGCTCACTAAACTATGTTCCAAAGTGCCAAGCCTACACATTTTTTGAACACTTCCAGGGAGTGCTTCACTGCTTCCCTGGGCAGTCTGTTAATGAGTAAGGGTGACTCAGGAAGTTCCTCTCTGTGAGTTGGTTGGGTTCAATGTTGTTCCTATTTATCAGCTGATAAAAGTAAGTCAGTGCATTCTGTGGACGAGAGCCAAGAACAGACCTCAGCCATCCTAGCTGAAGGATGGGAATCACTTTAAGATGACTCAGCTGATGAAAAGTAGGATGTTTAGGTCCGAGTTTTTTTCCCCAGACTTTTAGAATCATAGAAGCACTAGGTTGGGAAGGACCCACTGGATCATTGAGTCCAACCATTCATGTCCATCACTAACCATGCCCCCCAGCACCTTATCCACACAACTTTTAAACACTTACAGGGAANAAAAAAAAAAAAAGATGTCATCAAAATATTACTCACTCCATATATTTTTTTATATTTATTTTATATTAATGTGTCTAGCAATAGAGGGGAAAAGCAAAAGTGGTTGAGCCAAAAAACTGACAGAATAGTGTATATCATGGTCTGCTTCAGGACTTTTCTTATACTTTGTGAGTAAAGCAGTGAGACTGTTCATGACATATGACTTCCAAAGTTTGAGACCAAACAGCAGAAATGAAATTAAAACTAGAATAGAACATGTGTAAAAAAACACTTTCTAAAATAAAAGCAGCATTCCAACAATTTATAGACAAAAGGAAAAATCCTAAGTTAGATCCTAATGCAGTCTCGGTAATTTTCTGCAGTTAATCAACTTATATAGCTCTTAACAGCACAGGAACAGCCCCGTGACCACACAAGCATGTGCCTGTGTGCGTTTATAATGTATGTAATGTTATACAATATTATGCAAATGTACATGTAGAGAGTATTTTCAATCCAAACATTGCTGCTTATCTGCAAGGTGTTTTTTATTCTTTGGAGCTTCTAGATAACACAAGAAAAAAAAAGGGTACAAGGATCTCTTAAGGCAAGCAAATGCAGTCTTTGACTACAACTGAAAAGTATATTCTAAATCAAAATTTTAAGATTTGACAAGTTCAGGATAGCCCCATCTGAGAAAAAAAGTGCCTCAAGCAAAACAGTTCTCTTCTGTCTTAATTTCTTCTTCCTTTTCAAGGAGGAGTGGGTGACCCTGAAGAGCCAGAGACAGATGGTATACTTGCCTTTTTCATGGTTTTGTTACCATGCATAATTAAAATTGACCTCAAGTATTCAGTTATTATTTTTTATCTAACAGATCTTGTCTTATTTTTTCATTCATTAAAACTTACAGGACAACAGTCACACTTGAAATTCATCCATAACTTACAATCATGGAAAAGGCTTACCTTAGGTTTAATGTCTTTTTGTAGACACCAGCACAGAGATTTACAGATATAAACCCTAAGGTCTCTTGTTCAGTTGCAGAGTAAATCCACTAAAGTTAGAATGACTGGTAAATGTTTAATGAAACAATAAGCTACTTAATTTTTTTAATGTAATATTTCTTCTCATCTATTGTGCCTCAAGAAGAGTTTCATACATCAAAATGCATGGAATAACTGAAAGCAATTTTCAAGTGTCACATTGATTTAAAATATTTCTACTCACAAAATTCATTCTTCAAATTGTGTAATGATTAAGCAGTAATTGGAAGACTATCTTCACTTCCCTAATTCTGGCTTTTAACACAAAGATATGTGATGATCAGTATACAAAGGATTAAAATTATTTTGTAGTATATCCTTTTCTGAAATCAATCACTGATAAAAAACGTACATAATGAAATTTCTAATTTAGCAGCGGCTAAAACTAGTAAGGGAAAAATATGGTAGAAGGATGTCTTCAAACCACTACTGTTGATATGCAATTATAAGTCAATTGGCATTTTTGTCTTCCTTATACTACAATTTCATTTTATTAAATAGTAATCTAGTAGTTCCTCACAGTAACACAGTATGATCTAAAAGACGTACTAAGGACTTTAAGGGAAAAAAGTTTTAACAAAGGCATGTTTATTAGTTAGTTTGCCTTGCACTTGATTTCTGGTTTTCTTTGCTCATAATTTCTCTGTTACTTAGGTAACTTCTTTCTGCCAAGAAAAGAAGCAAAAATTAAATATACTCTGAGCATAAAGCTAAAGCCTTTTTTATCTGGAACTAAAGTTATTTAAATTGTCAGTGGATGTGGTTTCCCCCAGGGGTTAAAATGAGATTTTCTTCAATGTAGGGATGTTTTCTTTTAACAACTGTTGGAGAAAATTCTAATTGTATAAGCTAAAATCACCAGTGCTTACAGTAAATTCCACAAAGTTTAGGGAAATTTGATTAATTGACTTGGCTCCTCCCATCTCCCACTTCAATGAGAATCATCAGGCTTAATCAAGAACTCTAGCTGTAGGACACATGGCAAGTGATTATCCATCCTCTCTATTTCTTCAAATACTATAAGGATTTCTATACAGCAAACAGACAAAAAGCTGATATACATTCAAACATGCTCCGTATTTATAAATACCCAGTCTCAGCCTGCCCAAGAGTCAAGAGTGATCTCCAAAAAGACATCTTAGTAATACAATTTCTGCATCCTACTTAAGCAACCTCAAGTACAAAGCTCATTGATGTCTTCTTGCACTCATTTTGGTGAAAGAAAGCAAGACAGCTCAAAAATCACAAGACAGAAGGATGCATTTTTGTATGCATTTGATGGTTCTCTGTAAGTGAACAGACAAAACAATTATGAAGCCAGTATACCAAGTCTGAAGGAGATCCTCTGTTTGGAGCCATCATTAGAACATATAATACCACTGGCATAACTGCAATGTTAGTTTTCTACCCTGCCATAAAGACAGATATCATGAAGAGAAAAATTGAGGCATGCCCAAAACATCAAAACACTGCTATAGTTCCAGTAGGACACGGTTCTGCTGCTTTATACCAAAGATCAAAAAAGAAATAATTTTATTTTTTAATTGACTGTCTTCTTTCCTCCACATTCTCCTGAAGTACAGAAAAATCAGCTTAGCCATCATTCTGAGACTGACAGGAATATGCTCATGAAATATATACACTAGGGGAAAGAACTACCTAAAAGTGTAAGTGCTGTCACTGGGATAGTCCCTACAAACAGCTGATATATCTGCTGGCAGTGTTAGTCTTATCCCAGTAATTAAAAACTCAATTTTACAACTTCTCCCTGTTCTTCTCACTTAAGTGCCTAGATCACTGAAATGAATTTAGTCCCAAGTGGTTCATGAATCCTGAAGAACAGAAATTAATATTGTACACCTCTTAACAGTGGCATTTTGAGCTTTATAGTGATGTGCAACCATTTTTTTCCAAGTGCTTTTGTTTTCTGTCTTTGACATTGTATGAGATATAACTAACCTTAAAAAAAATGTTTAGTTTTCATACGCTATCCCCCACATTTTAATTGTATCCTGCTATGTGGCCCCTTAGATAACCTACTGGGGTAGTCACTATCTCACAGCAATCTCCTATCTGTTTTCAAGAGGATTTATCTGCTCTTCATTAGCCAAGGTCAAATAGGACCAGTGCTCGGAAGATTTCCACCTCATCAGCATTATCTTTATTGTCATTATTTCACAAGCTAACAAAACAAAAACAAATTATTCCCCAGTTAGCCCCAAACATTCCTACCCTGCTCATTAGTATTGGCATAACCCTTTTCCCTAGAGCAGCTCAGAGCTCAGTTCTTCAAGGAAAGGCTGACAGCAGCAAAATTATGGTACCAAGAGGTACAAGGAGAAAACACTCTCCTGATTTATAATCAGATTGTCTTATTGTAGGAAGAACTTCCTCAATGCTCGGCTACTTAGATCAGCTCGTGTAATTTGTCACCTGCAAGAAACTACTTCTCATTCTAGCTGACAGAGAAGGGTGTGTTTCCTCCCCGTAGTTAGTTAAGAATTTTAACCATTAAATGCTGTGCGGGATCTTTGGAGCGGTATTTTAATTCAGTTTTTAATTAAAAAGAAAAAAATAAATACATCACTGACCTCTGCAGGAATTATCTGGTTTGCTTCCTTGACTGACAGGTGAGGAAGAAGAATGGCTTCAGGATGAGATGTGATTTTCTGGATTTTCAGTGTGCTTCCCATATAAGCTTTGGCGATCTTTGCAATGCAATTGTATCTGAATGCATCTAAGAGATAAATCTGACATACAGCCAGGTTTGCAGTAGACAGACCTAGAAGTAAGTAATCTCAGCTGCGGAGTATTTTCTACAGAAGTAGAGATGGACATACAGTCTTGGCCATCAGTGGACCTTCTAGAGAGCATCAGCAAGCTTTATCAGTTTCCCTTGATTTTTAGATTCTCACAAGTGGAACATAGCTGTCTAGATCAAGCTGGCATATATAAAGGCACAAGTACAATTACATAATATGTAACAATGATCCCTGGGGAGTTTTCAGATAATAGATTTATCACACTTTTAGCTACAATTAGTTAAAGATGAACAGGATTTTTTAGGTAAAGCCAGACTCAAGAGCAGGACTTATTTCCTTGTACTAATGAGTGAAACTACCAACTTCAGACATTGATTCAGCAGACTTAATTTTGGGTAAGAAGGTGTAGTATAAGGTAGATCACTCTCTTTAGCTATTTATTTCATCGATTGTGAATAGAGTTTAATTATTTACATCTACCCTTTTTTATGTCCCTAACAGAAGACAGAAATCTCCACCTTTGTCAGCAACGAGGCTTTTCATATCAGCAGACTTCAAATGACTAAGAATCTAACTTCCTTCCGTCTCTCCAAAGAGAGAGAGGGAAATGCAGAACAACAATTCTAAATGACAGCTTTGTACCCTTACTTTGTTTCCTCTTTTTGATCCTTGTTTTTAAGCAAAAATTGATGTAATCTCAAAGTGGTGCTTTGTGGGCAAACATTTGTGTGAGACAGTTCTATAATATTGCATGTGTATTTGATACAGCTTCTACCTCAGGAACAAAAAGCTCAGTGCAGCAATACTTCAGTTGAGCAAAGTCCTTAAATATGGTATCTCAGGAAACTAAGTGCTCTTCCATCAAGCTCTCAGCAGACATTTTAATCTTGCCAATGAGGAAAATACAGAAATGCTTACAAGAACTGTTTACACATAACCAGGACCATGACAGCTGATTTGAGAATGAGAGGTGATCTACTTCTTTTATATCCTGTTTCACTAAACAAGATAGCTGAGGATAAAATCATATTTCACCAGCTAATCCCCTGATACTCGTGACCCAGAAGGTTTGTGAGTGCAATTGAGGTTTCACTGAACTAGGAACAAAGGGTTTCTACCCAGTAACGGCCACAGATCTGAGGGATAACAGCTTTGCAATAACTTCCTTATCGTAATGCCCAGATCAGTTGGGGCATCAGGACTTTTTCAGCTCCATGGAGAACACACAGCTGCAGGGTCTTGGCTTTTCATTGTGTAATTCTGTTGCTGTTATACACAAACAAATGGGCAAATGTTATAAATGAAGGTCAACTGGAATACAAAGCTGTGGCTGTCTAACCAAGGTTTCATAAAAGACATCTGCCATTCACCCTCTAAAATTCTTTTTTTTCTGTGAGAAGTTTCAACGTATTAAGTGACTTCTGAGTAGGTTCAGCCATAATCTTGGGGTGGTGATTCTGTTCTTTTACTCTCATTATCAATTGGAGGAATTCATATTACCAAAGATGGAAGATACTAAAGATATTTTCACTACTTTATATATACTCTTTACATGTCACAGCATAACAGGTGGCTTGCAAGGAAAGCAAGAAACCCACAGCTGATGTGACTGACGTAGTTACCACATTGTTTTCATAATCAGCAAATAGATGCTGCACGTAAAAAAACAGACCACCGGAAGTCAAAGAAGAAGATGAAAACACAAAGCCAGAATTTCACACTTACATTTGCTTTTTTGTTTATTTGCTGTTATTCTTTGTCTTGACTGACTGAAGGTCACCTAACTGACTGGTAATTTTACTATAAGGCTGATTGAAATAACTTTTATTTGACCTTCCTTCCCAACCTTCTCAAGAAGCACTCAGAAATGGCAGACTTTCCTTGCAGCTACAAATATTGTATTAATCCACCCAGGAGAAACAGTTTATCCAGCACTGACAGTCTGTCATGTCCTTATCTGACCTCATCAACTGCTGTTGTAGGGGAATGCCGGAGGAATAAGTCAGTGCCTTTCTGATTGATTACAGTATTGATTTTTTTCTTCTTCTTCTACAGAAAAAAAAGCAAAAACCCAGAACTAAATGATCCATCTTACAATTACAAAACCATTTCAGAAGTCTGTAAAGAAATGGTTGTGATCCTTTGACAAAAACATGTGATTCTAGAATGCCAAAGATTGACTAGGTATTTTGAGTCTGATCCTCACATTACATGTTGTCCTCCTTTAGTTTTCTGTAGCCCACTCAACTCCACTGAAAATATTCAATATCTCTCTCTTCCATCAGGATATGTTAGGCACTTTTTGAAACTGATATATACCGAGAATAAGCAAAGCTGATTGTAAGCCTACAAAAAGTCTGACACTCTTAATGTCCATTGTATGAGGATCTTGAAACCATTCTTGAATATCATGCAAACTGCTCCTGACAAAGTCATTAGCCATCTGCAATGGGGCTACAGCATTGCTGGACAAGGGAAGAAGAACTGTCATAACCTGCTTGGACTTGTGCAATGTATTCAACACTGTCCCACATGACATTCTTGTCTTTAAATTGGAGAGACACAGATCTGATGGATGCTTCACTCAATGGAAAAGGAATTGGCTGGATAGTCACACTCAAAGTGTGGTGGTCAATGGCTCAATGTCCAGATGGAGACTAGTAATGAATGGCATTCCTCAGGGGTCCGTATTGAGACCAGTGTTTTTCAGCATCTTCATCAGAAACATGGACAGTGGGATTGACTGCACCCTCAGCAAGTTTGCCAACAACACCCATCTGTGTGCCAACACGCTAGAGGGCAGGTATGCCATGCCAAGAGACGATGACATGCTTGAGATATAGGCCTGTGCAAACATTGTGAAGTTCAGCAGGGCCAAGTGCAAGGTCCTGCACCTGAGTTGGGGCAATCCCAAGCACAGTTACAGGCTGGGCAGAGAATGGATTGAGAGTAGCCCTGAAGAGAAAGACTTGAGAGTTCTGGTGGATGAGAAGCTCAACACCAGCCAGCAACATGTATGCGTAGCCCAGAAAGCCAACGGTATCCTGGGCTGCATCAAAAGGAAGGTGACCAGCAGGTTGAAGGAGATGATTCTACCCCTCTACTCTGTTCTCATGAGACCCCACCTGGACTACTGTGTTTAGTTCTGGATTCCTTAGCACAGGCAGGACATGGATCTGTGAAAGCAAATCCAGAGGAGGGACACAAAGATGATTAGAGAGCTGGAGCACCTCTCATACAAGGACAGGCTGAGAGAGTTGGAGTTGTTTAGTCTAAAGAAGATAAGGCTGTGGGGAGACTTTATAGCAGCCTTCCAGTACTTCAAAAGGGACTTTACGGGAAAGAAGGAGAGGGAGTGTTAATAAGGGAGTATAGTGATAGGACAGTGGGTAATGATTATAAACTGAAAGAGAGTAGATATTAGGAAGACATATTTTACTGTGAGGGTGGTGAGGGACTGCAGTAGACTCCCCAGAGAAGTTTTGGAAAACCCATCCCTGAAAGTGTTCAAGGCCAGACTGGATGGGGCTCTGAGCAATGTGATCTAGTGGGAGATGTCCCTGCCCATGGCAGGGGGGTTGGAACTAGATGATCTTTAAGGTCTCTTCCAACCCAAATTAATCTGTGATTCTATGATTCTATGATTCTATGATTCTATGATTCTATGAATATGAAGAACAAACAAAAAACAGTTTACCACTGAATCACAGAATTAGAGAATAGCAGGGCTTGGAAGGCACCTCTGGAGATCTAGTCCAAACCCTGGGTTAAAGCATGTTCATCTACAGAAGGTTGCACAGGAATGTGTCTATGTGGGTTTTGAATATCTGCAGAGAAGGAGACTCCATAAGCTCCCTGGGCAGCCTGCTCCATCACCCATACAATAAAGAAGTTTTTCCTCATTTTCAGGTGGAACTTCCTGTGTCCCAATTTGTGCCCATCACCTCTTGTCCTATTGCTGAGTACCTCTGAAATAAGTCTGCCCCCATCCTCTTGTCACCTACCCTTTAGATAATTATAAGCTTTGATAGATATTTATAAACATTATTTCCTATTCCAGCAGAAGGACTGGGTTTTTCTCACAGTATACTTTATTCTTAATAGAGAAGTTTCCTAAAACCTGGAAATCATTTTCCTTTATCAAAAGTTCTCTGCAATGTATCTGTCTATCATGCAATTAGAAGCATGCAAGACATTGGAATGAAGCCATTATAGTAAGCTCAAAAGATGCCTGCAAATACTTCCTGGGCCTCTTGTTCTCGTTTGAGCAGAAAGGATGCAAGTAGCAATCTATCATTTCAGATTTCCATTTGAAAGCTTTTCTAACTTGAATGTATTTATTTAAGATCTATATAGCTTGGTACAGCTCCATTGACACTGGAAAGATCAACAATTAAACAGAAATGCAAAGTAGCATGGTGAGTGGCACTTTTCAGTGTTATGATAGGATTATCTTTTTAGCTAAACAAAAAACCTACAGGTTTAAGACAATGCATGAAGGATAAAAGTTTCTTTTAATCCAGAAAGCCTTAGCTGTAATAGCGCTAAATACTCATATGATTATATATGAAAATAATTATCTAAATGTCTTTTTTAATCAAAAAATATTTACATACTAAGAAGAATTCAGAGTAAGAGGATGCTGGTATCTGTTAAGGAATTTATTTCTTTTAGACTAGCTCAGCAACCTTATTAAAATTCAGTAAACATTAATATGTTACTCCAGGTATGTTGATATGATATTTTACACTGAGTCTCACACTTCATAGGTTTCAGTTAAAACATATTCTACCTTTTACTCTAATTGTGAAAGTGAAAAGCAATTGTTTTAAGTTATTATTTTTATTTTGCAAATAGGTAACTGTGGAACTTCCTGGTAAATAAAAAGAAATGTTGCATTTGAATATGAAGGCATCACAATAGTGAATTTCATAGTAGGGTGGAAACTTAGGCATTAACTGACAATAAAAAAAGACTGGTTTATGTTCCTGATCTATATGAAAAGCAAGGACCAAAAAAACCACATTAACATTTGTAGATGATTTTGTAATCTGTATTGTTATTCTTAAAAAAAAATATCCTGAGCAACTGCAAGATTTTCCATTCCCCAGAAGACCTAAAAAGCTGAATGCACGTAACATTGATTTAAGAAGTGAGAGATTTCATAAGTATGCAGAGTAACATCTGATATTTTTACTCTTTAATATGATGCATTTCTATCAATTTCAAGGAACTAGAAGATTTTAAAATGCAGTTTAAAAGTATTTATTCTTTGATGATACAGCTTAAATTCATTTTGAAACTGGACCCCAATAATAAAAAAACCTTTAATTGTATCCAAACCATGCAATATAACACCATAAGCATTCTTCTCTAAATATGAACATTAACCAATTTAAGACAAATTTTTTTTAAAGAGGCAGAGGATTACCTGTCCTCATTGGTACTAATGAAGCTTCCTTACTAAGCTGGCATTGTGTTAAATATGGCAGATTAGACCCACTGACAAAATGTATGTTTCCAGTTCTTGTTGGGCATTAATATTGATTTGTCCTCTGAAGTCTTAAAAGCTTATGATAAACAATCCATGTCATTCAGAAAAATGAAACAGTTCATCTCCAAAATACTTGATTTTGTTGACATATATGCTAGAACTATTTACTAGCACACAGTTAATTTCCCCAGAAGATAACACATGAAACTCTACAAAATATGGGAAAATCATAGCAGTCACGCATAGCGGTTGTAAAAATAAGGCACATGAATAAAATAAAAATGTCTCTGCCATTTGAATTATATTGAAATATAAAATATTTGTTATACACTAGACTCAATGAGTCTAAAACGATGCAGAGTATTGTCATGAGAACTGACATTTCCCTTGCTGGACTCTGATCAGAGCTGGTTTGAGGATTTGGTGTGATTTTTCTATCTTTTTTTTTTCAAATAAATGGCTTCTGATACCAATATTCAGATTTGTCATAAAGGTAATGGAAGAATGATGGCTGGGTAGTATAAGCCCCCAAGTTAATTAACATATAGGTAACTGGGTGACATATAACCACACTCTCAGTTAGATTTAAATAGATTCATAAAGAACACTGATCAGGCTTTGGAGGTAAAAACAAAGATGTTCTTCTGTTCCAGACTTGATTTGTTTCTAATTCAGACTTGCAAGTTTACATATGTATGGGAGAGAACTAAAAATAGGCTATATAGTTAAAAATAAAAACCAAACATATTTCTACTCTGTTTAAATTCCTCTCACAAGCTGAATGTGAGGTAGCAACACCCTGGCAGCAAAAAGGGCCAACAGCCTCCGGGGCTGCATTAACAAGAGCAGAGCCAGCACATGTAGGGGAATGATTCTTCTCCTCTACTCAGAATTCCTTAGACCACTGCTAGAGCACTGTGTGCAGTTTTGATCACATGGTGCAAGGCAACACATCAATAGACTGGATCAGGTTCCTGCCATGATGGATGTTGATGCTTGTGTCCAGGCTGGAGCAGATGGCTTTGTATGGACCCAACAGCAGCAACACCCACAGGGAAGCTGTAGGAAGGCAACCCAGTATCTTCACAGCAGGACTTGGTGGGCAGACAAGAGGCTATGCATAAATTGAAACAAGAGTTTCAATCTCAATAATTTTTTCTTCATAAGCATAGTTAATCCTTGGAAGAAGTTGCCCACAGAAGACGTATGGACTCTTTCCATCCTTGGTAATTTTAAGACCTAGCCAGATAATGTCTTTAGCCACTTGGGTCTGATCTCAGACTGATTCCTCCTGACGCCCTGTCCAACCTGAACTGCCCATGATCCTACCATCCTCTTAATAAAGAAGGGCAGCAATGATTTTCAGGCCTGAGTGAGGAATAGTCCCTCCAATGAGAGCTACACTTCTGAGGCTATCCTGGGTCACTGGTCAGATCTCACATCTACCTCAAAATACAAATATAACCACTTCATTCTTCATGTCATCCCACAAGTAGGCACATGGCTTACACATTCCTGCGGTAACCCGCCATGTACCTGACCCTCAGTCCTACCTGCAGTCCTAGCTGGTGAGGCCATGCCATAAGCAGAAAGTTTCATGCAGGATGCCAGGGCTGGAGCAGTACTATGGCTCAGTGGAAGAGGGAAATCGTATGGTTTCAAATCCATGTGCTTAAAAGGGGCCTGTTTTCTTAACCTCAACTTTTTACGAGTAGGTTTTCTATCAGTGGGGTGTATTAATAATGAGAATGATCAAACTTAACTGTAAATATACCCTGATATGCTTCACTTTACCTGACAGGCATTTAAATAGCCGGTAATCCAAGGTATCATCCTGATTATCTTCGAAGTATTGTAATAGAAATTCCTGAAAAACCTTGGATGGAAGTGAAAGGACCTGTAATTTATTAAGATACTCAAAAGCTCATACATGCTAAGAACCGCACTCTAGTACATTTTTAATTGTATAATCGTTGCAGAAACAGGTCACCAACAATAGCACAAAATAAAAACCAACGTGTTAAATAAAAATATGACTAAACTACATGTAAAAATGTATATCAATATTGAAGTGTATTAACCATGAGAGGCTTAAGTTTCTACAGCAATTCCATTTTATATAGCTTAAAATCTGTCAAAATAATCTCATATTGAAATCTATGTGGGCTGTATTCTGATCATAAAAATATTCTTGGCTTTACTAATATTTAAAATACAAACTTTGTCTTGCATGTATCATCACAGAGGACTGGAGTTTTGCTTTTCTGTTTCCTGTGACTTATTAATTTGATTTTAGGAAACAAATAAACCCTTCATGTAAAACTTTACATAAATATACCTATGAGAATCACAAAGACGTGACAAGTAAAATGTATCTGTAACATAGATACTACCTCTGCAGTAAAAAAAGACTATGATACACAATTAATATATGTCCAAGATACAACAGCTGAAATTCTCACTTGAAAAATGTTTGTGAAACTATTTATAATTCTGTCCACAGCTCAGTTTCAAGAATATTAAGAATCCTTTCTTTAGTAAGTTTTCCAATTAAAAAAATAAGTAACACACTTAGTAAATCTAAAATTGAACAGAAAATTCAGGAAGAAGGTCACAAATCTACTGGAGCAAAATTTTCTCAATTTTTTTATATCTGTACATTACAGTCATCCAAAGAAGGACATTTTACTATATTTTTTTTAAAGATGCTTTTAAAAAATCCTGTTATTTACAAATCAAACATAAATATAAATTTATATATGAGGATCTTACCCATCTTGTTCCCTTCTCCTGGGATAATCTTTGATTCACAGCTGGAAATTACATGCTGTAGGATCATCTCCAAAAAGGTATGTGGTATAATGAGACACCTGTGGCCAAATTACTATAACACAAAGAAGGAGTAGAAAACATTCCTCAGCTGCCAGCTGTTTTTTTGTGTGGACAGTCTCCCACCACATTGGCTCTTCCCCACGCTACCTGCAGAATATCTTTCTGTACATAGTTCTGTAATTCTCCATAACTATTCCTGCTCTCTGTACATGCCAAAGTTGGTCTCACAACTTTCAAACAGGAAAATTACCTACTGTTGGGAAGCATCAAAAGATGCCCCAAATGTTACTAGTTATGAAATAGTAGGTTAGTTAATTATTTATTTTTATTTTTGCAGCCCATTCAACAAAAGTTACATGGACCAAACGGAATTTAGAAACCATAAAAAATTTTCTTAGGATTTTTTAAAGACTAAGACTTTTCAAAGCAAGAGGTGAACCAGACTCTGCTCTTCCTTCTACCAGCCAAAAGTGCCCATGCTCTCATTTTGAAATGACCATCATTGCTGCAGAAATGAATAAGATTTTAAAGGAAAAGTTCTTCCACTTTGATAGGGCATCTCATTGTCTTCATAATTCATCCACAGCTCTCATCAGTTTGATTCACATTGCTACCGTACCCATTTACAACCAATGTCATACCAGAAATTCATAGGGTTTTACAGATTTATTAAATAAAAACCTTAAATATTTAATAGAAAAAATGATGACAATCAAGGAAGTTGAGTCTTTTTAACTCTTTTTACATAATTCAAGTCTTTAAGCTCTTCATGAAGTCTTTCAGAAACCTAGGAACAGAAAATTTTAACTATTTGCCTATTTTTACTTGTAACTATGTTTATGAAACACATACAAAGGTACTTATCTACATTTTCAACTGTAGAAAATTCTCTTTAAAGTTGATTTAAAAGTTGGAAATTGTAGGAAGTGCTGAAAACATCTTCCACCTTCACTCTCTGCAGCCTGTCTTGTGTCAGTGCTGCAGCTATAGTATGATCCTGCTTAAAATACAGTGGAATCTTTACCTTCAGAGTTTCATTTTTCATGTTTATTTCCTACTATTACCTTCTTTTCAGTAATTCCATAGGTTTAAAATCTAATTCCAGAATACACAGAATGTGTATGTATGAATGCTGGAAGCAAATTAGACACTTACAGTTACATAGGACTAACTTCGTAATACAAGAGACATCACATAACCTGTTGCCATGAACCATTTATCTAAACTCAAAGAATGAGCTCTCTAGGCTTTTCTCTATAGTGTCAGATAAGGAAAAAAGAAAAAAAAAAACCAAACCTTGTGCCTAATTTATCCATTCTGTATCTTCCTCTAAGGATACCATTTTCTTATTTCTGCATGTCACCCTATCCAGCAAAAAGTCTAATCTAAATTATGCATACATTCCCTTTTGTTTCTCTGAAGCAATCTTTGCAGCATATCTTCTAGAGCTAGCCAAAGGGCAAACTGAGACCAATCAAAATACTGTCCAGGCATCACAAAGATTATAGGCTGGTGTGAAACTTATCTGCACTAACTTGTGGTTGATGGGTTTGATTACAACACTACAGGATTGGGGAAGAGTAACTGGAAAGCTGCCTGGCAAAGAAGGACCTGGGGTGTTCACAGACAGCTGTTTGAATACAAGTCAGCAGTGTGTCCAGGTAGCCAAGAAGGTCAATGGCATCCTGGCTTGTATCACAAACAAAGTGGCCAGCAGAACCAGGGAAGTCATTCTTCCCCTGTACTCAGTACTAGGGGAGGCTGCACCTTATATACAGTGTTCAGTTTTGGGCCCCTCACTACAATGACATTGAGGTGCTGAAGCGGGTCCAGAGAAGGGCAACAAAGTTGGTGAAGGGGCTGAAGAACAAACCTTATGAGAGGTGACTGAGGGAACTGGAGTTGTTTAGCCTAGAGAAAAAGAGGCTTAAAGGGGATCTTATCACTGTCTACAGCTACCTGAAAAGAGGTTATAGCAAGGTGGGTGTCAGTCCTTTCTCCCAAGTAACAAGTGATAAGACAAGAAGAAATGGCCTCCAGTCATGCCAGGAGAAATTCAGAGTAGATATCAGGAAAAATTTCTTCACTGAGAGGGTTATCGGGTACTGAACAGGCTGCCCAAGGATGTGTTTGAGTAACCATCACTGGAGGTATTTAAAAGATTGGTAAATGAGGTGTTCAGGGATATGGTTTAGTAGTGGACAGGTATGGTTGGACTCTATGATCTCAAAGGTCTTTTCCAACCAAATGATTTTATGATTTTATGATTCAATGGAAAGAACATGTACTTCTAAGAATCTATACACTGCCTCTGCAAGTAGACATCTAGAGAAGATGTATTAATTGTAGCCTAGAATTGTTGTGATTTGTTTTGCAGAGTCCAAAGGTGCTAGAGATCCTAGAGCTCTAGACTTGGTCAGACAAATCCTACCTATCTGTCCCTAAGAAGGACCTTATTATTAACATTCTCCCAGGAGCCTGGGAACCAGCAAGCCCTGGTTCCAAAACACTGAAGGAGATGGGCTGAGTGGACTTTCTAAGGCAAAAAAATAGCATATGTCAACAAAATGTTACAACAGTTAATTGAATACACCTCTTCTAGTTGCTCTAGAAGTGCATGCAGGGAATTACAACTCCATACTTTACTGGAATTATCTGCCTCATGCAATCACTAAAAAGTCTTAAATGATGCCAAAAGAAAATATCATCTCATAGCATTCTGCCTTGGAAAGTGTGAGCTGCTTGCCTGGACAGGCACACTCTCCTGGGTGGAAAATTGGTTGGATGGTCGGGCCCAGAGCGTGGTAGTAAATGGACTTAAATCCAGCTGGAGGCCAGTTACAAGTGGGGTTCCCCAGGGCTCAGTGCTGGGTCCAGCCCTGTTCAGTGTCTTTATCAATGACTTGGATGTAGGCACNTAAAGGATGGGTGGATGAGGTGCTGGGGGGCATGGTTTAGTGTTTGATAGGAATGATTGGACTCAATTATCCAATGGTTCTTTTCCAACCTAGTGATTCTATGGTTCTATGAAAGGAAGGGGAGACAGTCCTGTAATCTAAGTACATTTCCAACCTTATTTAAGATTATACTGAGTGCTATAATTTATTACCCTGAGCTGGAGCAGGTTAAAATAAGAGACAAGTTACAGTCAGGGATACCAAGGTGACACAAACAATTCTTCCTGTGGCTTGGTGCCTATTATGTTAATTCAACAATGTTTGTTTTGTTTTGTTTCCCCCCAATATCAGCACACTGAATCTGCTCCATTCAAAATTGTTACTGTAGGAACCCTATGGTAACATTTAAAATTTTCTTTTCTTTTGGATAAAAATATCAGAAAATTGACGGATAAGTTGTTTAGGTAGAACAATAGGGCATTTGATACTTAATCTGCAAGCACTTAATAAGAAGTATTCCAAGTAATGGCATAGCGCTATTATCATATCACTTAGTAAAATGGCAGCAAATTATTGTATTATTCACATCTCGTTGGGTCCATGCTATTATCACAGAGATGCCTTTAAAGATGACATTTAACATACTCCTCTTACATAGTAAAGTGGTTAAAAGCACATTCAAATTTTAAAATGTTTCTGATCTCTTGACAGCTCACCGAAGCATTCTGTGGACCCCCCTGTCTCTCCAGTTGTTAACTGCAGCTCTAAAACTTCTTATAATCGTGAACATTGCAGTCACACTAAATTAGACTGACAGTTGAAACACTGATTACTAAGGACTTATTAAGGACTACTTTGCAACCAATTATGCTGGCATTTGACTTGATTTGACAGTTGAATTGAGTGGAAGATTCCTCCAAAACAGTAGAGAAGAATTTGATTAATATCCTCATCATTTTAAGATAATTGTTCAAGACAGAGTCACTAGTATACCGCTACAAAATATAGGAGCACCTATGGCTCAGTTGGAGCACCTATGATTCAAGTGATATGCAAATAATAAAATCAGTGGTTTTAACATGCCTGCATTCTCTCATATTTTGAGATTTGGTGACTGCTACAATAGGGTCTCTGGCACAAAAAAAAAAAGATGTTTTAATGCCATCTTCCAGAAATTTTCGCTGACCATCAACTTGAGCAAGCCAAATATATTCTTTCAAGTTATGAAGTATTTTTCCTATAAAATGGTCAAAATTGTTAAAGAAGATTATCCCAAATTTCGACTGTTGTAACTTTGCTGTAGCATTACATGCAAATTTACTGTCATTATATTGTTTCCTAGTAATTTCTAAAATGTTCCTGCAATTTAGTAAATTTCCCCTGGAAATTCTCTGAAACACCTACACCATCTTTTTTAATGTGTAAATAAATATTAGCAGTAAAAAAATATCACCCCCTTTTGAACTCAGCTTGTATGATTTCAGAGCAGAATGCATAGCACAAAGTTCGGTTTGGTAGAAACGTGACTAACATTGGTTCCCAAGAAATCATATTCTCTAAAAGAGGTGAATATATACAAACAGAAAAGGAAGAGAGGACACGTCAGTCAAATCTGTCATGCTGGCTAACTGAGAATAAAATAGGAGAAAACAGATCCTTTCAGCCACCAAAGAATAATATAATATTTTCTAAGTATTTTTAAGGCTACACTAGGATATAAGAAGTGTCACCAAACTGTCATTAATTAATAAATTAATGTGAAATACATTTGGGTATATATGCACATATAGTTTGTTTATTTTTGTTTTCATTACAAATTTCACAAAAAAAAAGGAGTTATGTAGGATTCTGTTTCTTATATGGGACTAACTCCCTTGCATGTTTCCAAAGCTCAAGACTGTGACAGAAGTTAACAAAAATCAGCATGACTGACACAATAAACACACAAAAACACTGCCCAAGATTTGGAGTAGGTAGCTAATAGTCTTCAGTTTTAAATAAAATCTATTTTATAAGGGTTGTTCCTCTTCCTAAAGATAGGTAACACACAGGTCCCAAACAACTGGTTTTTCTCCCCGGACTACCTATCAGTACTTTCATTTTTTGTCTCAGGAGAAATCCAATAAACATAAATAAGTCTATTCTTCTTTAATACTAAAATTTGGTCTTTTTTTTTCCAAAATTTTAATCTGCTCTTATGAGTGTCATTAGTTAAGCTTTTTTTTCACAGCTCCAGCAGAAAGGTGAAGAACAGAATAGCCAAAAAAAGCTAAGCACACTCTAAATTATGAAAAATCTTGTTTAAGATAATATTTGGGATTGCCCACCAGCCCATGTAAGACATCATTAACGTTACTGCCTGTGTTAAAAACATACATTCAACACCTGAATAATTATTTAAGTTTCTATCTTTCCAGCACCTTTCTGAAAATTTGGGGAAGGGGAATTGATTGCAAGTGTGATTGCTGCAAATTACTTACATTGAGTGCAAGTAAAGTTGTTGGAATAGACTACAAATTATTTTATTCACCAGTATCTGGGGGAAGAGTTTTGTGTGGTTTTCCTGCCAGAGTAAATTTCATCATTCACATCAGGAGAACAGGACATTTATTCATTTACTTCTTATTTTATGCTGCCAGTTTTCTTCTTTGGAGCACAGGGCAATATATATATAAACAAAATTCTTATCTGGAATTACTGAAGTAAGAAGCTGAAGCCCCTGCTAAGATGCTGATTTTCCTCTATGGATCCCGAATGGCATTTTACAATAAATTATGCCATGACTTATGAAGAAACAAATCAGTTTTGATTAAATAATTTATTTCAACTATAAGTTATTTTTATGCTCAGTGAGTGATCATTTGAACAGCTTGCACTTTTCACATTTCTAATACATTTCTTTTATAGTGGATACTTTAATGTCACTTAATTCATATTAAAATTTTATAAGAGTTTTATCCTGAGCACAGAAACCCTTATGTTCATTAAGATAATAGCGAAAACTTAAAAAGAGGCAAATCCTTCCCCATCAAAGAGAGTTAATCATGAACAAAAAATTAGAGCATATTTTTCACTTCCTCATTTATAAAAACCTATTAAAATCTCTGTCTCATCTGTATTATAATAATTGCTTGCATTTTTACACCTGGCTCAGCAAAATAGTTGCTTTAAAAAAAGGATTTACTTGGATTCTGAGAATATTGATTAGAATCGCTTGAAGAAGAGATTCCAGAAATGATAGTGTTTTCATCATTACTATATGGATTTTACACAAGTCTGGGGTAGCTAGATTACCTGTGAATTAGCCTGTTTGCATGTATACTAGGGAAATGTTTTATTATTCACTTGCATATTATTTATAGGATTAGATTACTTATATGTCAGTTAAAAAACAAGATTTACTGTAAAATTACATAACTGTAAAATGAAGATCTAAGCTTTTTTAATGTCTTTCACAGATATGTCTATACGAGGTAATCTCCTAGTTCTGATGTACATAGCTGGTTTTGCAGAATCATCCCAATGGGATAGTTCCTTATATGTAAGTTCCCACAGGAGATGCTGTGCCAATTCCTTCCCATTGATAGTGGAGAAAACTAGTTAGGTGGCATCTGACTGATTTTCATTCACCTAGTAATGATTTCCTCTTATCTTTAATTAGTCATTATTTGGTCAAAAGGTTGATAGAAGTCTTTCCAATGACAGCTTCACATATTTCTCGTATTATTAATACCTCTTGACAGACTGTTACTCAGTGAACCAATGTGTTTACACCTCAAAGAATTATTTGTGGTTTTGTAGAGAATCCACAGAAATTATACTTATTCCCATTCAATGTATGATCAGCAAAGTCTATGCATTTATTTCTTCATCTTTCTCCTTTTAAATACCATGTTAGTTGGTGGCAAAGTTAGTAATAATTGGTCTAGAGAGGAAAGGGAGCCCGTGAATTGTGAAAAAACTCTGAAGTTATACATAAATGCTTCTTTGCAGATCATTTAGGGCATAAAAATAATTTCTCTTCCCAAGATCATCAACTGGGTCAAAAAAAAAAATGAAATCAAAACAAAATAGTTCAGCTTGTGAACACTGGATAACGCGGCAGGGGCCAACGAACTTCACGAACAAATCAATATGATTTCAGATTAAGTCCTTTATTAAGGGTTAACTCATTGTTTATATAAGACAAGCAGACCAAATCCTCAGGTAAACATTGATTGGTCACTTCTGCTCTAGCACCTAGCCCCTCCTGGTAACCGCCCATCCCACATCTCCCTGCTGCCAGCCCAAAAACTCCTGCCCAGCCATCTGTAAGTTACTTCATTAACATAACACAACAATGTCATTTAAAACTTTTGTGACTTTCCTAACTCTGCCCTGCCAGGGCACTTAAAGAAACAATTAGCAACAACTGGAAAATTAGCCAGGCATTTCAAGAGTCCTCCCAACTTCCTTGGACAGTTTGGCAATTAGAAACCTATGGTTAGAGGTGAAAATCAGGGAAAATAAGCAACAATTAAATGCAGAAATGTTGTTTGCTCTTCACAAATGCTGGAAGGCAAATTTCAGACTAACATAATTTTAGAAACTGCAGTGCAAAGAAGCCATACAGCTCCTTTAAAAAGAGAAAATGAATAAACACCTAGTAATTTAGGGCTACAGAGATTATTAAGGGATTAGAGCATCTAGCATATGAGGGAAGGCTGAGAAAGTTGGGATTTTTCAGCCTAGAGAAAACAAGACTCTGAAGCATTCATGTGTATAAAAACCTTATACAAGACAGCAGAGAAGATGGAGACGGACTCTTCTGAAAAGTGACTGATGAATTGATGAGGGCAACAGGCGCAAGCTGATGCACAGACAATTCTATTCTATTTTTTACAGTGATGGTAATAAAAAAATGGAACAGATTAGCCAGAGAAGATGTGGACTTTCTAACCTTGGGGCTATTCAATACCCAACTTGACTAATCGCTGAGCAATCCTTTCTAGGTGACTCTGTTTTGAGGATTCGGGTAACTTCAGTTGTTCACTATCTTAGTCTCACTTGCAGGAATATCTGTTTATCAGAGCTGAATAAATTTCCATGTGCTCATAGACTAGAAGGAAAGTCAGTATCAAGTGTATTTTTCAGATAGAAAGGAACAGATCTACAATGGTACATGGTGCTTCAATTTAGGCATTTAAAGTAAATACTAAAAAACTGGTCAACTGAGTAAGTCTCTGTATTTCTCTGGCTGTGTTATCTGGGGCCTTGGTTCAGTTTGCTGAACAAAATCATCTAACTTATTTGAAATTCCCTAGGGTTTTCAAGACACTGGAAATATGCCATTTCGTAAAGGAGGTCTGAGTCCCTCTGGATTGTTAGCTGGAGTCTATCTAGGATACTCCAGATTATATAAAGTGTTACTTCATGTCCATATTCAGACAGCAGAAGCATGCAGCTAATATCCATTGATTATAATTACAGCAAGGAAGAGGCTCCTAGAAAGACGTACTTGTAGACATACAAATTCAGATGTCTTAAATTGTGAGATAAATCTGACAGCTATTACGAATTCTAATGGAAAACAAGCATCTAAATATTTTATATATCTGTGCTTAAGAGAGAAATGAGAATGAACATGAGAAATACTTCCTGAATATTTGAATAGTGTCTCTCTCAGTGAGACCCTAACTTTACTAAGACTCTTGTTTCTACTGTTGTATAAATATTATATAACTAAAAAGACAACCCAAGAACTTCAACCATAATTTCACAGGCAGTAAACAAAATTATCCTTTTTATTTTAACTAAACCTCAAGGAATATAGACTATTCTTAGCACCCTTTAATAAACTTTTCATTCCACAGGAGAAAAAAACTGGTGAAAGCCATGCAAGTGGTAGAAATCCATAGACAGGAAGAAGTTTATCATTCAGATGAAGAATGTCCCAATCACTTCAAAATCCATTGCATCATGTGCAAATGTCTATTTGTCTTCAGAAAGCAAGTTTGGAAGTGGAAGTGGATAAATTAGGAAGAACGATCACATTCTAGCTAGTAAAAAATGTTTAATCATTTTCTTGTTGTCATTAGTTTGCTACTACATCAGGTTGTAGATGACAATAAGCTATACATTAGGATGCAGAAGTTACATATCAGTCTATTCCAAGAAGGTATGAAAAAGAGTGAAAGCATCAGCAATTTTCTCTACAGGGAGCACCGCTTAGCAATTAATATCATACAAAACTTTTCTCATCATTTTGCATTGTAAACACTTCTATGAAAAAGGATTTATAGTCTTCATTGTTACCATGTCTGGAAACTTATCAATATTCCATCCTTATTTCTTGGGTTAGGGCACTTATCATACTAAAATTCTGCAGTTAAATATAAAGAGAAGTATTAGAGAAGTTTTCCTCTGTTGAAGCCCACTATTTATGGTGAATCAGCTAAATCACTCCCTCAAAGGTGTACAGACCTCCCAAGAAAATCCACAGAGCAGGCAGCTTTTTCTGCATGACTTTTTTTTCTGCTTTGAAAAATGCAGATATTTCCTCCACTGAGAAAGATACTTTTGGTATTGGCAGGCACTTGGCAATTGTACATAATGAAGGTTGCATGCTAATCAATATGGCCAATTAATTTCTTTCACAATATAATTTAAACATTTTTACCAAAGTCAAACTTCTGTGAAGTAGTTTATCTGGTGCCTTGCCACTCCTATTGATTGCAGTTGCAAAAATCACAATTTTCATTTAAATAGAGAAGATCTCTATTTGATGCTATGTACTCACAACTATACTCACTGCAAACCTTTGCAATATCTGACACACATAGTTTATCACAACCAGCAAGAGAGAATTTCATGGAAACCATCTTTTTAAAACACTGCAGAGCAAAACACTCAATGGAAAGTTGCATATCTTGCATTTCCTGGGTAAAGCCCACAACACAGGTAATTCATTACAGGCTGAGTGACATGGAGTTATCTTTTTAGCTTCATCTGCTATAGCCATTTTAGTCGGATGCTGAACTCACACTGAAAACTGACAAAAGCAATGTATATTTGGTCTGCATGGCATGCTCAACATACCATAAGAAATCTCTCTGTTGAGTTGTCTCACCTAAGTAAATGGTTGCTTGTTTGGTAATGAACACTCTTCTGTCCCTACACATAGCATGACCAAATATTGTGTAACTAATGCATCTAGTTGGTATTTATTGATCACATTATTGCAGTAGCTAGCAGTTTAAGTAGTAATTGTGAAGTTAAATATGACATTTTAAGACAACATTAAAGATATCTTTTCCAACTCCCTCAATATTTGCCTCTTCAAATGCCACCACATTCTATGCCTTGAAAAACTTCTAAATTCCCAAGACACAGTTATTTTGAAATTATCTTTGCCCTAGTATAAACTCATGTGATTTTGCAGTAAAACATGTAAAAACATGAAATCCACTAGTTCGACCTCCACCAGAAACTAAGCACCACACAGCCACTTGTTCACTCTTCCTGACTTGGGGGTGAATCAGGAGAGCAGAAGTGAGAAGTCTCATGGGTTGAGATAAAGACAGTTTAATAAGTAACTCAAAAGTCAAACACACAAGCAAAGCAAAAAAGGGAATTCATTCACTACTTCCCATCGCCAGGTAGATGTTCAGTCATTTCCAGGAAGGAAGGGCTACATCACTTATAACAGCTACTGGGAGCAATCTGGTATATTCTGCATGAAGGAGAAAGCAAAGAATACAATCTTACCATGCATGCATGAAAAATCTGCCATGACATAACTTCTGAATAGGTGTAAAAAATCACTATGGACTCTGGGTATAGGAGCTGAAATAAGAATAAGTTTTACAGGACAGGTGGAAATCAAACCTCAGAAACAGAAATATTTATCAGAAGATGTTAAGTTAGAGAAGTTACAATCTGTCACATTAATATAAACCATTTTTAGTATATTAAATGCTATCAATAACCTAGCAAAGTAGAAATGCATATGACTTTCTTCTTTGAGGCCAAGTAACTGAAAAGACATGTTTAACTAGGCTAAAAGACACATTCATGATTGTTGCAACTACATTCAACTATTTAGTATCTGAGCATGCAAGCATTACCCGAGAGCTAGGAGCCCATGGTATACACAAATACAACTGTGAAAATGCACATGCCCTTTTACAGAACACCTGGCCCCATATTAAAAAAAAATGTTGTAATCATCTCTTTGAAATAGAGGGGCAACACAGACTTTGGAGAAACACATTGTCATCACTCTCATTTCACAGAACACTATCACTTTATTTTCCTTGATTCAATGAACTACTGATTTGCTATGAAGTTATTATGCAGAAACATTACACTGTCCAGGAGGAGAATATGCCTCCCTTTGCATTCAAGTAAACAAAATGTCCTAGGGCCTTGCAGCACAGTATTTGTCTAGAGTTTAATTAAGATTTATATTTTAGAAACTTATCTAAGGAAAGATAGCAGAAGAGATAATTTTGTGATGTATTATTTTAGTTCTTTCTGAAATAAATACCTTAATAGTCTCTTCTTTTAAGATTCTAACTATATTAAAATACATCCAAAAGCACTACTCATATACTGGATTTTTTATGAGGGCTGTACAAAAATCATTACTGATATGCTCAAATGCATTGCTGTCCAATAAGTGCTATGCAATTTGATCAGTGTATCATATATCAAACAATGTCTTTAATTCATCTTCAAGGAATTAGTTGACTGTTCTGTTTGGTGGCTCATGCTACCTAAGTACAGTGGCAGAATAAAAATTAGCATGAGTCTTTCATGTTTCTGAAGCTTTAAAATATTTTTATTGCAGCTCTTAGAAAGTTAACAATAGTGAGGAAGGTAAATAGCAGCTATTTCTTCTTATGAACAAGACATCAAAGTTTAGCAACCAAATGTGGGTTTTGATGTTCAAGTTGTAATTTGAGGAAGAATGGAAATATTTGATAGTGCTGCAGTTTTTACCTGGTAAGTTTATTTTTAAATAAAGCTTGTGGTATTACCAGTAGGAATACCAATGTCTCCATAAGAATGTATAAATGCTTCATGATGGAAAGCTAAGTAAGAAACGTACAAGGGGGGAATTTTGTCCAAGTTTGAATAATGTTTTCTCAGTTATTTCACCTGTAAATTGAAGCAGTACCAAACTTGGCTCCTGAAGCACACTGCCACAGGAAAATATTCAGATGCCTGTATTATGGGCAATTCATGAACAGCTTTAATTTGCCATGGGTAGCAAGGAGCAATAAGAAAGAACCATCAGAACTGCCAAAAACATGAACTAACAGTCTTACTGTGGCAAGATTATGGGCTGTATTGTTCTCAGTTATTGCCTGGCACATTTATGATTTCCCATGCTTATCCCTCTGTGCGTCAGAGTGAGGAATGGCATGCTAATTTCACTCACGACTAGTCCTTCTCATGTTATAAATGCACAAGATTCAATAGACTCTGCTGTTCTACAAGATCTCATAAACAGTGCATGAAAACACAGTAGCAGTCATTAAACCCTGGTAGCTCTTTAGATTTAAAGTCACTTGACATGCCCCATTAGAAGACCATATCTTAAGCTGCTCATAATTTGGCAAATTTTTAGCCACTCACTGAACTGGTTCTTCCAGTTGTCTCTTTTAGCGAAAAAATGGAAAAAAATTAGTTTTGCTATACCACAACCCTTGATAAACTGTGTGTTTGAGTAGCGGAGGATGATCTATGCTTTGGATCAACAGTTTTTAATTTGGTAACGCAAGTCTTGAATTGTGTTTTCTCTAAGTTTTTTTGCCTTTTCACTGAGTTTCAACACTAAGAGTAGCCTAGAAGATGTTAGAGATAAAAGACAGTCAGTAGGGATAAAATTATGAATTGAGGATGTGGAGCATGGGAAAAAAAATGGGGAATAATAGGAAAAATAGAGTAAACAAGAAGATGAAAAATCTTGACATGAGAGAAATAAAATTGAAACTGATGGAGGATCTTATTGCTGAAATGAGGTGACACAGAAGAGGAGGAAGGCACTTGATTTATTATCTGATTAGGCAACCAGAGAAGGGGGCAAGAGTTAGCTGGAAAAGGGAACAGTGAGGAGAAGTGAGGAAATGGAGGTGGGAATGAGAAAGGCATTGTAAGAAGTATGCCCCAGACAGGCATTACAACACTCTCTTTGCTTGTGCTTGTCTCTGATAGACCTTTTGACCCAAATCTCCTTGACTATACCTATTGCCTTTATTGAATGGTCTTAAGGCCTCAAGGCCTGTTTTGTTACTATTTGCTTTGTTTCCTTTTAAGAATATTCCTAGAGTTAACATTTCTGATTTGCTTGAAAGTAACCTAACTAACATAAGATGAAAGGTATCTAAATTAGATGAGATTAATGCCTTCCAAAGTCTTCATCAGTTTTGGTAAAAAAACAGGTCCCTTGTCCAATCCTAAAACCCACTTGCAAGGTGCAACTTGCTTCAATAGGGGTACACTTTCTTTAACTCCCACCTTAAAAAGACCTCTCTGGTGAGAATAGTCCTTTGCCCTTAACAGAGTGAGTATATGAAGCTGAGTCCTGCTCATGCTTCACTTTATATTTGGGTTCATCTCAGTTTATTAGTATAGCCATAGCCAGTGGTGGCACATGACTAGCAATGAGTGGCAACGACTCATCCTGATTCTTCTGACAAGGGCTATGATGTTTCCTATTTGAAAGGCTAAGTAGATATATTTCACAGGAGCCAACAGGATTCCCCCTTCAAGAGAAATATGGAGTCACACATACAAAACTGGAGAGCACACACAGTATTCAGGACTGGCTATCTCAGTTACAGCCTCTATGTTCACCTTTTCATCTGTGAAACAGAGAATAACATCACTTCTCTCAGCACAGATACAGTGAAGCAGACCATTACTCTCTAGAAAACATTACATATAATATTGATAAGCACAACAGGGGACTCCAGAGGGACTAGTTTCTGTCGTGTGAAATAAATGAGAGGCCAAACATTAAAGAATGAATAAAATATTCTAAATAGCCGCTCAGTCAGTGAGCACTGAGATTGGGACCTTATGAAAACATAGTGCATTCCTATAATAAAGGATTGTGTAATGTGCATACACAGGAAGAGCAGCAAAAATATGCAAGACAACCTTATTTGTGGCATTTCCTAACTTCTGAGTCTTCACTGGCTTCTATTATTAACTAGCTTCTAACCCTTTTAATGCATAATACTCTCTGCTAATCCAACGTTTTCTTAAACTCAAAGAGTTAGAGCAAGAGCTGTAAATTATCTGGAACAGTTTCAAAGCAAATTACTGCCAAGAAATCTGTACTGAAGTACGTCCTATCCCATTCCAGCTCTGTCCTGCATCAGCTTTAGTCTGCACAACTATAGATGGACACATTGTCCCAGTCAGCCAATAAGACATCATGCTACCTCCAGAGTTTGCAGTCTTTCTGCCTACATCTAAAACTCATTAATACGTCAACATTCAAGCATTAATATGACGCCTTTAATGAAAACAGTAATAGCATTATCTTCTCTGTCACTGAGGGTCACTAGCAAGGAACGGGTCAGTCAGGCATTTTCTAGGATGCTCTGAGATTTAACTTGCTTCTCTGCTCCTAGCTGACATTAAATACCATACAATTATGACACTCAAACTATGAGATAACACTATACTTTCCCTTTTAGACTGCCGTGTGAACTTTTTATCTAAAGAAATAGTATAGTGGAGGGGATTTTTCCAATTTTTATTAGTAGTCACACTTAATTTCTAATATACTGTAAATTATACACAAATATTCATTTAACATACAATTATTTATAATTATGAAAATAGTTAAATATATGTAGAATAGAAGGCCACCCAAATAGTTCCTTCAGATCACTTCACATTGCTACATGAACATCTTTGACTGATGGATATTATATTGACATAGACAAATTAAAAAGAGCATTCATATCTATATATCCCTCATATCCTCAAAAGCTCAGAGCAGTCTAGAGCTGATTGGATAGTATGTCAATCTGCTTGTGAACAGTTAACGAACTTAAAATCTAAGTTTTTATCCAGGTTATTCAGACTGATTTAGGACTCATTCCTTGAGAGTGCTCCTCGTTGCACTGCAAAGTTTTATGACTGCAAATGAATTTTATGAACACAGAAAGAGAAAAACCTCTTTCTTAACCTCCCTTAACTAGAAACACTCTTTGCTCTGGGAAATGTTCGTGTCATGGAGGAAAGAACTCATTTTTCTAATTTTGGTAATTAAGAGTTAAAAATCTCAGCTTGTCACCGTAGGCTAGTCCCACAGTTTGTGGGAAGAAGCAGGCCCTTTGAAGTTTCCATGTGTCTTACACAGGAACGCAGGGTATTTCAGAAACATGTTGCAGGCGTCTGCAGTATAACATGTAATGTAATATAACACTAAGCTACCACAATGGATCAGACCAACAACAAATCTAATCCAACATCCTGCAAAAGCAGCTAAAATCGGATGCCTAAAGAAGAGTACAAGAAAACACAAATGACACTCGACCTAAGTAACCTCTAGGCCTTTAGCTATCAAGGGTTCAATTACTTCCGGAGCTAGATGTTTTCTGTGTTTAGTAACTTTCTTCATTTTTTTTCCCAATGAAATGACCAGGTTCCCCTTGAACTTTTGTAAACTTTTAGTACATCCTAATCATGCAGAAAGGCTTTCAAGAGCTTAGCTAGATGCTGTGAGAAAACATTTTCATTTGTTCATTCAGGGTTTGCCTCTTTGTAATTTAATGTAATGACCCCTAGTTCTTATGTTGGTGATTGGTCCCAATACAAATTCTTTATGACTCTCATGATTTCACAGATCTGTATCATATTATGTATGAATTCGTTCTGCCAAATTTCCAAACTCAGAAAATGAAGGTGGCTGCTTTAATACATGTGCTAAGCTTGAAGCATATCCTTTAGCAGCATTTGTCAGCTCAGATGCATTAGCTTTCCATAATCACCAAAGCAAGCTCTCAGATAACCACTAATACACAACAAAAGTATACTCCAAGATTTTGAGGGGAGAATGAAAATTGACAAGTAGATAGATAAGAGGGAAATAATATTCTTTGAAGAAAATATTTTTCTTTCTTTTTTTTTTTTTACACTGAAGTATTGTTAATACACACATACCACTTCATTTACTGGCATATAAATAAACTGATCACTTTACTTATAAGTCCATATGTTCAAGACGGGAGAATGATTTCTTATTTGTCCATATCTCCATGGTCTCTTTATGCTAATTTGGTCATAAGCGGGCACATGCCTGAAAAGTCTGAATATTAGAAATATCCTTTATGTGAAACTTTTGTGAAGGAGACAGAGCCAGCATAGACTACTGCACCTCATGACTTCTACATCCATTGTAACAGATGCATCAAGAGATGGCTGGAAGACTGGATGCTTGCTGATAAAGGGGAAGTGAGCCATCTTTACACCCCAGTAGTAGCAGTTGACATGACATATGCTTTCATACCATGCAATGTGATCAGAAAATAACATTCCGTTTGTACCCTTGGTAGATGTCACCAGAACAACTTTTGGCCTAGGAGACAAATGATTAGCCTAGATTAAGAGATTACCCTGGAGTTGCTGAAGCCAGTCCCACCACCACCCAGAGTGCAAATGAAACAAACACAAAGGTAGCCTAAACCCGCACTTGTTCTCATTCATTTCTAATTACTTTATCTCAGCTTGAACTAAAAATCAAACCCACAGCTTGTGTAGCAGGAGCGAGAAGTGTATTCACTACTCAGAACTCAAACCACTTCTTGTCAAATCCTGGAACTGAGGCTGGTTTTTTGCCAGTGAACACCTTTCCATTCTGCATGCTCATAAGCTATTGTAACAATAATTGATCTGCTTCAAAAGAGCCATCGGGCAGTAGGTGTTTAAAGCTGAATAAATCTTTTCAGGCCAGAGGGATGTGATGCTTGGGGGAAATCCAGTGGGAACGCAGCTCGCTGCTCTGCACCTCACCCAGGGCTTGTGGGGAGGCTGCAGCCCTGGTCCATGGCTCTGATCTGGTCTGGCCGTGTCCTCAGGATGCTGGAGGAAGCTGGAACAGGCTGCCCAGGGAGGTGTGTGAGTCACCTTCCCTGGAGGTGTTTAAGGTATGGGTGGACGAGGTGCTGAGGGACATGGTTTAGTGTTTGATAGGAAAGGTTGGATTCAATTATCCAGTGGATCTTTTCCAACCTGGTGATTCTATGATTCTATGATTTGGATAAGAACAGGACATATGAAATATTGTGTGGCTGAAATCTCTCATTTTTTCAAGAAGTTTGCCTGTTCTTAAGACAAAGAAATGCAGTAGCTCTGGCCACGCATGGCTGTTTTAATATACCATCAGGAGAACAAGGCTTTCCTGGCAAATCTCTATTTATAAAAGAGCCTTTGCAAGCCTGTCTGCTTCCACTCACTGGGAGGAGTGGGACACTCAGTTCCACTGAGACCCAAGCATCTCACGTGGAGCACAGACAGTCCAAAAAATTTTATGCTTACTTTACTCTCCCTTATCACAATGAGCCTTATGAGTCTTATTCTATAGAGGCACTTGGAGATCATTTTGCAAGCTTTCACACTCTGTCAACATGGAAAAAGCCAAATAAAATAAGTCTGGTTCAGGTAATAGTCTTAAATTAGTGGAGTCATAACAGACTCTAAGAAGCAGTGTGAGTTCTTCATTCAAGTAAAACAGCTACAGGGTGACCTGATTCACAACAAATCCTGGTTCTCTTAGGGCAGAGCAATATATAATTATAAAAACACTGGAAGTAGTAAGGATTAAATTACATTGCCAGAGCAGCTTGTTTCTAAAGGGCTTATTACAGGCATGAACCGCAAACCTGTGATTTTTCTTTTTTCACATGAATTGATGTCATAATGAGGTTTAAATGGAGACTCGGTGTCTACTTTGCCTCCCAAAGGAAAGGGGTTCCCCCTCTACCCTGGGCATAGTGCCTCCTTCTGCAGTGCTACTTAATGCAAATGTAAACAAAAAGGGGACTCAAACCATGAGAGTTTAATTCATTTCCAATTGGCTATCATGGGTTTTCACTTTGGTCTCCTCATGGCTCACAAGGGTACCTTTCAAGTCTGGTTTATACAGAAGATGCTTATATGATAAAAGGGTACCACTCAAAGCAGAAATACAGTACTGATTGTGAGGTGGAAACAAATCTGCTTATAGAAGAAATTCATGTAGAAACTTGATTGTAGAAATCTTTAACACTTATGTTATTGGAACAGTTGAGAGTATAGCAGGAAATCTCAAATGAACAGCTATTTTTTGTACCAGTCCTGAAAACTAATGTTTTATTGTAAATCTGTCCTTTCCAACACATATTAAATCCCCTCAGGGCTAGCTTCACTGTGTAGACAGATTAAGTGGTTGCCTATGGCAGCGAAATTTTAGGCATAGCAAAATGTCAAGAGACTGTTTATTGTGTGACTGTAAGATGGGTGAAGCAGACATTTTCCAGTGTATTCAGGGCTACAAAAGCCCTGGAGACATCACCAGCTTCCCCAGTTCTTCCATGTAAAAGTGAGCAATAAAAATGCGCAGAATTTCATACCGAGGAAATTGGTTTTGTAAATCACAAGCTCAACAATAGGGAATAGCGAAAGCCTGTACCTTTTAATAAACAGATAAAAAGAATATTGAGTAATCCAATGCTGTAGTGTACCAATTAATGTGTTTTGTACTCTAACCTTCAACTGAGTCAGAATTGTGTCATTTGTGTGTATTAAGAGCTACAGGGTTACCACCTTGAACTTTTAGCCATGGAATATTCAGACAGCTGCTGAGTATTTGAGAAGGTATTTGCCAGTCCCAAACTGGAATGAATACAAGTATGAACATTTATTCATACTAAGAATCTGACCTCAGGTGCTTTCACTCACAACACTTCCTTTAAAAGAAAATTGAGTTACTATTAAGGACAAATTAAAATATTGTATTAGGAGAGCAAATGTTAAACATGGAGAAAGGATGGCCAAAGATGAGAACACAGCAGCAGGGCAAAAGAGGATATACTCTTTCTGTAATGGCACCTTCTCAGTCTCCAATGCTAAAGCTGTTTCTCACACACATTTAGTAGAATCATAGAATCACCAGGTTGGAAGAGACCAACCGGATCATTGAGTCCAACCATTCCTATCAAATACTAAACCATACCCCTCAGTGCCTCATCCACCCATGTCTTAAACACCTCCAGGGAATGGCTCAACCACCTCCCTGGGCAGCCTATTCCAATGCCCAGTGACCCTTTCACCACTGGTCTTTCTGATTGGTTTCTACCTGCAGTCAGGGCCAGATCTATGTGGTCATGGGAGTGCTGAATCAGGTAAAACATGAGCCTTCAGCGCTTCACTATACTCATCACTCCATCCACAAAAGATATTTCTGCACTAGTACATACTAAGTACATTGGTCATGACTTTTGTTCAGTAGTTAATGTGGTGGCAGCTACATCAGTCAGTGCAAGATACCAGAAGGGTGCTTAGGCACCTAAAAGAGCCATGCCATTTAACAGGGTGGTGTAGGACAAGCTTGCTTGACAAACATAACTCCAAGGTATAGTTGACTGTCATGAATAAGATCTGTGGGTAGTATCATTGCTGAGACTGTAGTTTCCGTCAGTACGTTCATGCTATCTCTCCCTCGGTAGCTGACTTGTCATGACATGGAGACATATGCCACGACAGAGCTCAGTGCAGAGCCACTGCCTAGGGATTTATCCTAGCCGCTAAGCATGCCAAATCCACGCCTTTGTAACTACACCTGGAGACTGTGCTGGCCAGCTAGCTTACACTAGCCTGAAACAGTGAGAACAATTTTCAGGGATTTAACTACAGAAATGCACACCAGTCTGGAGGTAATCCACACCTCTAGGAGGCAAGGAATTTCTAAGCACCTTTCTCTTAGGCTGAAGTGATTAAATGCCTCTGCTTTTAGGGGGAATTGGAGTCTAAAAGAAGCCATTGGCTGGGCTGCACTGTTTGAGCTAGGAGATATCCTTAGGACAAGAATAGGGTCATTTGAAAAGAAGACAGGGTAGACCAGTTTTAAAAAATGACTGCAGTAGACAGCCTCCCTGGAAAATAAGTACCATATGCTGGTTGCTTGCAAATTAATATCCCAGACTCTTGGACTTGGTTTCTTAAATGGTACAGATGGATAGTAACCAAAGGAATTAGGGGGTGGATTGGTAGTGAAGATGTACCTCGTTGTTTGAAGTGTAGTTTGCAGTATAAAGTAAGGAAATTAGTATTCATTGGCTGGCTGTTTCTTCAGCCTTTAAGGGAAGAAGATTTTGTGGACTTTTTTCACTAAGCAAACAAATCCACCAGAATCGTATTATCAGCTAGACCCTCCATCAAAACATATGCAGTAATTCCAGAGGCAACTTCTTCAGTCAAAAAGACTAGAGGGCAAAGCAGTGGTGCAAGCACACTTTCTCCTAAAGTTGATCAAGGCTGGCTGATGAGCAGCTCCTGCTTTGCTTGCAGCTTCCAGACAATCCTTAGCTGGGGCTGAACTGAACCACAGGATGTAGAATAAATAACTCGGCAGCCTGATGCACAGTCCTGTGATGGGACATAGTGCCTGCCCATCCTTTTACAAAACAGATGTTGAACCCTGTAGCTGCTTTTTCCCTTTGATATTTTTGAGACAGTTCTTTGTGTTCTGTGTGCCTGTTGGATCCCTTCTGTGTAAAGATTTTAATGCCTGATTCTTGAAGTCAATAAATATACCGTAGAAATCACAAGTCAGGTAACAAATGGCGGGTTTTCTGCTATTATTTAGCAGGTTAATTTATTAAAAAATAATTCCCCCTCCCCTTTACTGGTTCTAGCAATGAGGTCCTTTAATAGAGTTGTTTTCTCCTCTCACAGCCTAATCATCTCTCATAAATTACTATTTTTGGCTCAGATGTGCAGGTGCAATGGGCATTGAAGTCAATCTTTTTTGCTGTTGAGATCCAAAGGGCCAAGATTTCACTCATAGTTGAAAGCTCAGGCGAATTCCAGTGATAATTGTATGGATTTACTGATTGCTTCAAGCAAAGTTAGAAGATTATAGAATATTATATCCAGGTATCAGAAATGCATCATTTCTCTTCCTACAGAACATTCTTGTATTTTTTGTCTTATCAGAGAATTAAAAAATCTAAAAAAAATTAAAATATTCAAAAAAGGGAAAATATCTTTTATTTTTAATCTATTTTGCTTCTATATTCTAGTACTTTCTAAATTAAGTTCTGAATGCTTATTTCAGAATATTTTCTCCCCCTGAAGGAGTCATAAATATAAAATAAGTACAGGTTAAAAAGGGTTAAATAATTCTTACCAACAAAAATTTTATTTCAGCTAAAACTAAAGACTTCAGATCAACTAAATTTATTATTGTGGGTTTTTGCCAAAACAATTTGGCAATTTCTGCTTCACCTCACTGTGGACTGAAATTTATTCATGCAACAGGTTCATTTACTGGACTTAAAAATGATATATTCTTCTATCCCTAATTCTGAGGAGTCACAGATACCACTTTGGACCTATAACACTGCTCTGAATGCACCTCTTTGGAAGTAATAGAATATTTTCTGAATGTCATCAGCTATCTATCCATCAAAATTCTCCCCCACAGATGGAAATTTCAGCTATAAAAAAATACCAGGTTAAGGAAATTACAGTTTTATGGCCCAGCTTTTATGTATCACGTTCAAAATCACAAATCTGATTTATTTTTAATTTATCCCATTCCCTTCACAGCATCCAGACTGCATGTGCAGGGTACTTTAATTCCTCTTCTTTCTCTGAATCGGAACCCTCTCAGGAACTGTTCCTTTGCACTCATTATGCATGTCCAGGGTACACAATTCAAACAAGAGCTACCTTGTGCTAACGAATGTTGATTTGCTTATGCTCACGAAAGCAAGGAAAGTACTTTTCAGGTCGGGGAGTGGGGCAGGCAGAAGGGGGATACTTTGGTTTTTTAATTAAAATATTCTTTTAAAAAAATCATAGCATATCATAGCATTGTTGAATGGATGCATATTTTTCTCTTCTATATTCTAATATTTCTATACCATTCACTTATGAAAACAGAAGTTTCTTTTCAACACGTAATTTCTATGAAAGAGTTGCCTTGTTAATTACAACATTATTTATGGTATTTATGGTTGACAAATATCCCTTTCCTCTGCTTTTCCTCACTTTTTTCCTCACCCACACCATGCAGTGATTTTTAGGACTCAGCCCTTACCCTCTATTCATACATAAACATTTGTAGAACTATGGCCTTCAGCCCCAGTCTTGCAAAGATTCAGTCTATTCCTAAGCCAGTGGATATAAAGCGGCTACTGTTAAGCACACAATTTATAAAATCTCTAAAATTGTGGAGTAAGGACTGTATTTTACAATTTCTCTGCAGCATCTATCTGAATTGTATTGGAGTACTTTAAAGTAATTCTCACTATGGGATATTTTTGACATCTATAATAATTCATAGTCAATTTAGAGTATCTCAGATTTCTGCTGGTTTTTTAAATAGTCATTAGACCACTTCAAAGGTGAATAAAAAATTTACTTCTCCTTAATTCTAGTAGGAGCCATGAAAAATATTACTATATGCCACTTGTTATGCACGACTTTCCTGTATTTATTCCCTTATTCTTCATTCTAAAAATTCCAGATTTACTTTCTTAGAGTAGATGATAATATTCTCTCTTAATTTGACCGTGTGTTCCCCCTGCTTCCCTTCAGAAGGCTAAAAATATTTTTCCACACCATTGTACAGTTATCATAAAAATAATACTTGAAGAGATTCTGACACCAGTTCAAATTCCTGGCAAGTAATTACATTTGTATATGCATCAAGAAATAGAGTGTCACCGAGGGTCAGTGTAAGATCACTTATCTTCAGGAGCTTCCAGCAGTGGCAGCACACAGACCTAAAAGGCAAGATCAGTAGAGATAGGGTTATCAAGCAGTCAATAATAACAATAAAGCATTTTTGGTAACCACATGGCCATTAGTACAAAAGAGAGCCACTCCTTATAAAATAAGAATAGGAAAGGGTCAGAGAGTAGAGTAATGATCCTAGCAACTAAGGCAATTTCAGAGTGACTTATTTATGTGACTTCTTGATGCAGGTGAGCCACAAGTGGCACAGACCAACAACCTTAAAAGAGGTAAATATCATCTCTTGACAGTGTAGATACCAGCATTCCTACCCCAAATCTTTCTACTGGTAAAAGTGGAGCAGTACAAAGCAGGAAATGCCATGTTCCAAATGAAAAATCTTGTCTTCTTCTCAGTGTTAAACTGAGCATCTAGGGATGCTCTGCTGCTTTGCCGTATACCCTCAGCAAAGACCTCCACGATCAATACTTTTTCACCTCAGCAGTTCCCCCTTCATTGATCTTCCCATATTTCCAGAATGATGCTCTACACAGGTCCTGCTCTATTCATGGCTGCAGCTGTTTCACAGAGTCAGAGCCATTTGCTTCCAGCCTTGGTTGTGTTGTTTCACAAGCAGAGGAATGAAAGTCTAGCAGTATGTCTGGTTCTTCTCTTGCACTTTCTTCTTAGCTTGTATCCTTTGTCACTGCATAGCTTCCCTAAAAAGGAGGCAACCCTTCTCCCAGCAAAGCCTGTTCACACAGGATTTCATCACCTGATGTGCTGGGAAATAGTGACATTCATGGCCCTAGCCATGAACAGACTGATGTGGCAGAAAACTGGGGCCCAGAGCTGTGACAGAGGACGTGGAAAGTCACAAACTGGCATGTGCTCTGAGCAGCAATGCAGTGCAGATACAAACATGTCCTCTTTGTCTTGATCTTCCAGAGTGTTTTATGAAATGAAGAACCAACTAAGGACACGGAAGGTCTGCCTTGGAGCTGTGTGAAGGGTCTTGGGGACCCAAGCACATTGTTTGCAAGGAGCCTCCTCACTGCTGGCTGCCCATGAGCTTGAGACACCTGGTGCATTCGTTAGTCCCAATGCATGTGTGTACAGCCTGTCAATCAAAAGAGCAATGAACACAGCAATCAAGTAAAGCAAAGTTAGGAGGCAACAGTCTGATGTGTTGGGCAGACATACTATTCCAAGCATAAATTCCACATCATGCACCCTGGCTAATTGAAGAGAAATACATAGCTATAAAAACATGTGCTCATAGCTGACCTAAGCTTGTGGTCACTAATGCTCAGTCTAGACTTAACAACTGTAGGACCACAAATTTATTCATTCTCTAAAGACAGCCAAAGGCAGATGGGGTAGGTTTACTTTCTCTTTTTTTTTCCTCATAAACCCAACATGACAGGACTCAACCAAGTAAATTCCAAGGTCATATTTATAAATAAGTTTCCCAAACGTGGTTGCACAAAGTAGTGGCATATGCTGCAGTAGGTTACTTGGAACATATTGCAATTCAGCTTTACATGGCTTTCCACACATTAAAAAAGAACTAAGGTGGAGTAAGGTGGAGTAAGACAAGCACATAGGAAATATAAATAGATTCTTAAGATCCTAGTTTACTGAAACCCCTGAAATTAATCTCCAGTGTCTGCATGCTAATACTGTTTATAGCACTTAAAATGTGTTAATTTTTTCTCTGATTATTTAAGGACTAATCAAAATTTTACCTTTTCTCTGAGAGATCTTGTACTTTTCTCTGATGACTAATGACATCCCAAAGAAATCTGAGTACAGACTTTTTTCCTGGGTTTTTTTTCCTCCTCTTAGATGAATTAGGGCTGTCATCAGCAGGTGTAAGAAAAACACAGAAGCGCAAGCACTAAATATAAGAAATAATCAGGATCTGCATTTAAATTAATTTGAAATGCAAACATAGTGACTTACTTCCTAAGCAGGATTTTGGAATGCTGGAGTATCCTGGTCCCTCATTGACAAAGGATAACTGATGCCCAGACAGTGCATTGTCTCTCCTGGCCTAATACATGCATACTATTCATATTTGTGACTTGAAAATATATTATAGATATTTTTGTACTCTCTAGCCAAATATAAGGTTCTGTTGTTATTGCATATAAATACATATATGTTTATAACATGTATCTGTATAAAATAACAGTGGAACAGTATTGAGCCAATTCCATTAGGAGAGTTACAGTGCAAAATCGTCTGTGCTTTAAAAATATTTACTCTTAGAATCTTATCTGTTTCCAAAGCTCATGCTGGATCCTGTCCACATTAAGACAATGTAGTATAAACCATTCCTTCAGGAGCCCCTTCTACACATAAGCTATTGTACCCAGTCTGTCAGAAGGGAGAGACCTATCATCATGAGTTATACTCATTCTTTTACCTGTCACATTTGACTTTGACCCACTGATTTTTAATGAATTTAGGTAAGATAAATTATGTGTGACCTACTTTTAATCTGATAGTGTTTCACCTAGTCAGGAGTGCCTGAGCACTATCACCCTGTGTTTAACTGGTGCATTTGATGAGTCTGTTCCTTGCTGCCCATCCTGCCAGAGGAACTCTGACCATAGGGCTCCCAGTCACATGCAGCAGTGTGGGTGAAAGGGTGAATCTGGGAGAGTCATTAAGTGGTCATTAGCTAATGACAGTAAATTGATCCACTATGTCCAAGACAGCCTTCACCTATTTGTATTAGAAGTGTCTAATTCACCAAGGCAGTGAAGAGGATTATGTAAATTGAAAATGTACTTACTCTGGAAAGAGATTTTCCCTGCTGCCCACTGAGCAGAATCCTGGGGCAAGCTGCAGGCAGCCAGGCAGGCAGCAGCACAGGCTCAGGGCAGAGCCTGGGGGCATACAAGGCCCTCACAGATCCACAGCTTTCACCTGACTGCTTGCCAACCTACCCAGCAGCCTTCAGTGCTTTTCACAGGTGGTCCACACAGCACCTATGACATTATCTTTTTCACACATCACTGCACTGCTTGGCAGTGCCCATGCTCTCCCTGAAAACACCTCATTGAACTTTGAGTACCTCCTTGGCTGTGCCACTTCCTGTGGGCTGCAGGAGAGAACTTCTTTCCCTGTCTCAGCCCAGCTCCTTGCACCCTGCAGCCATTAGACACCCACCAGGAGTACATCCCTTCTGCTTCCATCACTTTGCTGCCACCCAGTTCCAGGTGGGGAGGATGCAGTCCACTTCTCCCTGTCCCTCTCCATCCCCTCTGCGCCTCCCTTAGGTAGGGTCTTCTGACCAGCACTGGGCTGATGATCAAACACACAAGCCTAAGAATGGGTTTGTCTTCACCTGTAGCTAGAGTAATACCCACAAAAGGATGTATGCCTTTGACAATGTGCAATGTCCACATTTCCACACATCTTCATACACAAATGAATATTCCAGGGTACTCAGAAGCAGATTCACATCAATGCTCTTTCAACTTGGAAGTAGAAAAAGGCTGGAAAATAACTGTTCACTGCCAACATGGTGCGGGGTGGTGCATATGGCAAATGAAAATCAGGAGCTTTTACATTTTGTTTCTTAATCAAAGTCTTGCCATTCATCATTTGAAGTATTCTTATAACTATCAAAATATATTCCAAGTGTTTTTCACCACAAATGTGGATCATTATGTGAGCACTGATAAGTTCATAAAGATCATACCTGTAGTTCCACTGCTTATATCCCAGGAACGTGAGAGATACGCCTTTGTGACACACAGGCACAAAAGCACAAGTGATAGAATCAAGAGAATCACGAGCTTGGAAAAGACCCACCGGTTCATTGAGTCCAATCATTCCTATCAGACACTAAACCATGCCCCTCAGCACCTCATCCACCTGTCCTTTAAACACCTCCAGGGAAGGTGACTCAACCACCTCCTTGGGCAGCATGTTCCAGTCACAAAGAGCCACTTTCCCAGAGAAATCAGAAGCTTTATGCAAATTCTTTCAAGTGATGAAAAATGTTTAAAACACCGAACTGCGATAGGAAAAAATAAATGCAATATCATTAGAGTTACAAATTCTTTTTTATTTTTGTTCTTTTTAGGTTTATGTTATAAACCCTGAATATTTAAGGACCACTACCCAAAGATGTAATAATTCTTTGAAACAGTAGAAAAAAAATGAAATACAAAGGAAATAAACCTTTATAAAATATGAAGAAAACTCAGGGAAGATTTGCATTGAGGAGCTGGTGCGTGTTCTCCTCTAGCCCTTGTATAATGTATACATTGTGGTCATATTCCGCAGTTTAATAAGTTTCACCATTCCGAGTATTTCTCTTTATGCCTTGGATTCCCAACAAAGTAGTTACACAAGAAATGCAGATTTCATTTCTTAAGAAAAGCAGCATTTTCCTAGTCCTTTGAGATAACTAAAAATTCCCAGAAAAAATTACAAATTTTAAATAATTCTTCTATTTGTGTAGACATGCTTCTGTACAAAACTGTGCAGTTGTTTTTGTCATTCCAGCCCAGGGTTAACTCAGCCAAAGGCCACAGTAAAAGACAGTATTGATGTGGGCTCTTTTACAAAGTCATTTGGGCTGACTTGTACATAATTACTAATGTTCAACTCACACTATTTCATAGTACCTCTTGTCTGGAGTTGCAGTTTCCCAAGGAGGAAGTTGAGTTGGAAGGAGGTGGAGGAAGGAAACTGTATCCTGTAGAACATATCCACATAGATGACAATGCAAAATTGATGTCTCAGTTCATGAATATTTCACATTGCAAAATTTCCCTTTAATTTTTCTTTGATCATGATGAAGACTTTATGCAAAAGTAATAAATCACACAGAAAAATAATATTACCACAATCCCATTCCCATTCATAAAGGATGCTATATTGTATTTAGAAAAGCCCTGTAGATCTTGAGGTCTTCACTGAGTTTTGCTAAGTTCAGTTTGTAACCATATTATATCCATTATTCCATTCACTTCAGAGATTTAATCCAAAAGAAAGTAAATAGGTCAGGATTTTTCAAGCAAGTCTCTTACACTTATAGGCATTTCCTTCATATATTTAGGCTCTCAGTAAAGTATTTTGTAAAACCCAGCAGATTTCACTTCAGTTTTTGTCTGAGTTTAACAGTTAAAAAGTAAAAATTAAAAGGTTTTGAGTCAACAACAACATGATTATAATGTTGGGTTAATTAAGTGCTTATAATGAAAGTTCAGTTTAAATCTTGTCTTGGATTAAATAATTTGAAATATCTTCTGTATGAAATCTTTAATATGCATTCAGCTCTGAAACAGGGACAAATGCTTTTCAGCACAATGCTTTAACAAAGTATCCTTAAACTACAATCTTGATAATCTTTGATTTCCATGTATGCCATTGAAGATTTTCTAGATTTCTGAAATGTTTGTTTTAAAATGTACGTATTTTTACCACTGTGCAGTACCAAAGCATTTTCATTCATACTGAGCAGGGAGATAGCACCTCTCTGTAGTGTATTATATGATACCTTCCATAACCGTGCACATTTAATTACCTCACCTGCACTACATCTACTAATCATACTATACTTTAAACTCCTTAGGGCACATGCTGTTATTACCTCCTCATGTTTCTCATCTCTTTCAGGTCCCTTTAGACTTATTTCTTTCTTTTCTAATGTTTACAGCACCTTTCAATTTCGCATTACCTGTGATTTTTCTCAAAGTGAGAATGAAAATTAAAATATTCCATATGATACGTTATCATATGTGCACATTAGCACACATTCCCAGAAAATCATTATCTCAGTATTTCTGCTGCAATGCACTGTTACTTACCACTGACTTGCAAAGGGAATGTTTGTGCTGGGTTGAGGGGTTTTTTTTAAGAACATTGAATTATTCTATTCATTCAGGGAAACAGCAAGGAAAGCCCAAAAGATCATTTTGACTTATTATAAATGACATTCTGAAAAGAGTGTTTAAAATACAGGATTAACTAGGATGTAAACTTCACTTTCTGACACCTTCTTTATGCACTTTGGTATTGAATTATTGCTAGAATGGAATGGAGGAAAAAATAGGAGAAAACTTCATTGTGAATCAGCACTTTCCTTTGGTTAATTTCAGCAAAAATTCTTAAGTAACCAAGGCATTAGTAAACGACAACTGTGTCTCTGGTGCTGTAGCTAGCAGACATTGATGGAGCACAAAAATACTTAAGTCAGATAAGCAAACTAAGGATCTAGGTTCTTTCTATGTAAAAAAGCAGGGGAAAAAAAGCCAGTTGTAGCCATATAAATACATGACAAGCAGGCAAAATAGCCCTTTTAAAATGCAGAGCCAGTAGTATCAATTTGTAAGTTATCTGAAATTCAAATTTTTGTTAAGAGCTTGCTGATTCCAAGAAAAGACACTTTGATTATAACTAACTACTTCATTTATTGGGTTAATATTGTATATAATCTTTCTAAAACAAATACAACAAAGTAATAATTACACAAACTCCTGCAACGCTCCCAAAACAGGATTCATTTTAGCTCAGCATGTTGTGCATGTACTTTTTTTTTTCCAAGCAATTAAACTGTATTCTTTAAGATCATTAAGTCTCAGGGTCAGACCAGGCTCTTTATTCTTTTAAACAGATGTTTGGGGGATCCTAGATGTCCTTTTTTTTTTTTTGTCACCTTCTGCTAATTACTATCTGCCTATTCTCACCACTCTCTGGCTTTTAAGCAGCCTGTGGGCCCCTGAACACCATCTGCTCAAAATTCTGGTCCCTGCCCTCTGCTAGACCTCACTAGACCTTAGTCTTCTTTCTTTTCCATTATGGAGATCATGCATGCATTAGGTGGGTCACGTTCCTTTTGCTATACACAGTGGCACGTGCCAATGCCCTTGAGGTATCAGCTGCAGGGCTAAATTTACAATTGGCTTGCTTCCTCCAAAACAACATTAAGCTTTTGTTCTCCCACTCACAATTTCATACAATTACTAAGATATAACTAATTGCCTGCTTTAGAATATAATGAAATTTAAAAATGTCTTTTTAAAGCAGCAGAGCATAATTAAATGGAGAAAGGCTACACACAAAAAAAAAAGCTGTAAATATTCTAAACATTCTGTGATTTACCATTCTTAACTACCTACTGTGAATCCCTGATTTTAGCCATATTTCTCAGCTTATTCTAAACAAAAGCTAATATGTGCTACTCACTTCAGGGACAAGCTACCTCTCTCAACACTTCATTTTTGCAAATTTTTTTAACCTAAGAAACAGTGAATATCAAGCTCAAATGAGAAGGAGTTCAGTCATGTTAAAGGATCTATCCAAAACTGCTTGCAGCTTTTAAGGGTGGCAGAAGGAATCTCCCCTATAATAAAGAGAGTTCTCTCCTCACTTTGGTTGTCACTGCCACTGTACAAATTACTTTTTGCTCATGTACTGCAGACTACAGAACGAAGTTCAGGGAGATCTGAAAACAAAGAGTAAAGGCTGTTGCTTCCTGTGTCGCTGTTACAATTAAACTCTAGAGACCATTTTAAGACTTTGTTATAATTTGCACATCTTTTGTATAGCATATTAGTCCTTGGAGAATCCAATAGTTCACAGTTGGTTGAGTGTCTTGCTTGAACAATTATGAAAAGGAATTGTCTTCTGCCGAAGAGATCTAGCTGAAAGCCTATGGATCAGCCTTCTAAAGCCAGTGGTAGCATCACTTGTCAGGGTCATAAAATCTTCTTTTGCACTCTTACAGCACTTTCGAAGAATCCATTTATGGAGGAAACGTTTATATCTAAATCAATCTATCTTCAACTGCATAAAAAAGCAGGGGATACTAGATGTCCAATATACATAACAAAATTGTTATTGCTGTTATCAGCAAACATTTTAGCATTTCTGACTGGCAAAAGTCACAGCCAAAGTTGATGCTGTTCAAATAAACAATGCTATAAATTGCATAAGTGCAATTTAAACAGAGTATATTACATTTTATTCCATTTCCTCTTCCTCCTGTTCCTCCTGTTCCAGTTCCCCTCCACCACACTGGTTTTGATCAAAAAAGCCTGCCTGAAGCAAAAAGCCCATCTCCTGAAAAAAAAATTTTTCTTCGTCTTCCAGTCTATACTTTTCCTCCAAAACATAAATACAATTTCTATGTTGTGACACAGAAAATCTAGTTCTAGGCAGATGTTATTTCCAAACTTGTGACATGTTTGTGATGATAAAGTATAAGCACTTTTCTCTGAGGCAAAAATGGTTTGAAGTAAGAACCTATTCCAAGTCTATTGATGTTACTTAAAGGACCCATATTGACGTTAGTAAGCTTCTAATCAACTCCTGGTTATCTGTTTCCACAGACAAAGGAAGAAAACACCCAGGATAAACTATATGTTGATTACTTTAATTACAAAATATTTACAGTTTGTGATCTCATGAAACACAGTGCTTACGAGACAAGGTTCAGTCACAGCCTTCTCTGTTTGCCTTATATCACTGGGAGATCTCTGGCATAAAACTAAAACCAAAAAAACCACCACAGAACAAAATACACATACAGGTTTTTCTGGTTTTCTTTTTTCTTAATAACAAAAAGTTGCATTTGTTCTAATGTAAAAGTAACAAAACTAACATCATAATTCTCTATACTGGCAAAAAAAGATTTCATTATATTATTTTCTTCAGTGTTACTCTTTCTATTTTGAATGTTAGCAACACCATAGCAGCAGGCCAAAATAATAATAACTTTATACCTTTCAGACAACAGATGGAAACATTTTTCATAAAAAAAAAAAAAGGTTGCCTAATTCTTACTGAAATGTTTCAGGTAATTTTGCAGACACTGATTTTTATTCTCAGAATTTTTTTGGAAGTTCTTGTATATCAATGTAACTATTTTGCATATTACAACATTTTAGGGTAACATTTTAGGGTAACATTTTAGGGTAACATTTTAGGATAACATTTTAAAATCACCCAAGATTAGGAAAATAAGTTTCATTTCAGAAGTGACTTCACAATTTCAATAGCAATAAGGTTCCTTTAGCATCATTGTCAAAGTCTCTAAGATGGACCACTAGGAAATGTTTCAACTTATTTAACATAGAAGCTTAATTTGCTCTTAAGTTTTAGGTATCTAATAAAAGAAATCTTCTGAAATGCTTCCTTCAGTCCCCCTTGCAGACAATACAGAAACCCTGGAATCTCTGAGGATCTCCAGGGAGAATGTTCTGTCCTTGTCCTAGGACCACATATTAAAAATTTCTCAGTTTAACGAGCATAAGATCAGAGCAGAGTCCAAAATGATGAACCTCAGAGAGAGTCAGAATATATTTTGTTAAACTCAGTGCTACCATAAGGTTCCTACACATGGTTTTCTTGTAGTTGAAAGCTAGGGCAAAATAACAGAGCTTAATTCTGTCTGCATCTGCCTTTCCTGAGAGGACACATAATTTTGTTTATATATAAAAGGCATAATACTTTTACAAAATGTTACTGAAAAGAACCTTTAAATCTGCAAACAAAAGCTAACAAATGCTGTCTGCATTTTCACTGAGCTCTAGCTATGCTCTACATTTGCCTTTAATATTTATGAAGAAAATTGAGAATATATTGCTTCAGAAAAGTTTGTGTACCATATAAAGAGAACGAAAGAGCTCAAACAGTCTCCTTGGGAATTAGATCTTTTAGATAAAGGAATATATTCAAAGAGCTCAGATATAATAATGTCAATCTGAAGGATGCATATGTTTTCATTAAAGATTTACAGCTGAATTTGTAATGTAAGTGGAAATATATTCTGTGGACTATTTCAGAATGGTAATGAATTAAAGGGCATGTTCTACCTTATTTACCTATTAATATGATCTATGCTTGTCCTCAATTCTCAGTCAATTACTTTGAAGGTTCATTTGAGACTTGGACTGTGTCTAAGTACTGATATGTCTGTCATCACTGTCATAGGCAAACTTCCCGTGTATCTGGAACATCTTGTCACATCGTGATTCTTGTCATATAGTAAAAACTTGCGGAGGCTTTTCAGTATTACCTTAAAAGAGATGAACAGTCTTCCCATTCCTAGACATTGGGTCATAAGAAGCGCAGAAGAAGAGAAATGGTGTTCCAAATATAAAGATTTTTATCACTTACTGGATAAAACATTAGCAGATAAAGCATATATAAGCAATGATCAGAGTAAGAGAATACTGGCCACCTGAAAATCATCTCTTTTTTTGTTACCAGTCATATCTTTATACCCATTATTGACTGGATTCATGCTCAGGCAAGAGATTTATGTAAATCGATATTGAATACTTAAGCAACCACACCAAACGTGTTTCACCTGCTCCAGGATATGGCCATGGGAAGTTAGAAAACAGTACACGTGAGATTCACCTCCCCTATTCTTACACGTCCAGACCATACACAGCTACATTGGAGTTTGTAATCATATGTTCCCATTAGAGCTGATGAAGGACAATTAACATCTTCAGGATGTAGTTAATCTAATCTTTCTTAAATAGCTAATAAGCATGAAAATTATGGTTCTAGTTGGCTAAAATGAGTAGGTCCCCATGGCTATCAAGGAAATCTAATCCTATGTGTTGATGTTAAATAATTACTGAACACAGCACAAGATCTTCTCATGTCTTAACTTCTTAACAACCTTTCCAAAGGTATTCTAAGCAGGTAATGGGCAAAGCCTCTTTTAACTGTCACATGGCAAGGCAGAATTCAAGACAGTATTTCCTCTTCCAAGAAATAAGTTTAAATGAGGGGCAGGGAAGGAAAAACCTTGTTCCATTTTTTGCATTCTAAAATACAAAAATAGGGACAGAGGTGAACTCTTCTGATTGAAGAACATGGAGCAATTGGTCCTTGGAGCTTTCCAGTATATTTCTGTTCCTGTGGGAGAAGAAAGTTAGTGCAGTCAGCATCTGATGTGTCATTTCTTATTCAGTACTTTCCACCAAAACTGCATTGATTTCTCTGTCTTTAAATGGAGCTTTAGAAGACATATGGCTTAAAGGAGAGCACCACTTGTGTTCCCCATAGTATAGTAATACAAATTCTGGACACATGAGTTGCTCTTTGATGACTTACTTTATTAGGTTTCCAAATCACGCTATTGCCTAGAGGGTGTGAATAGAATTGAAATAGCTTTACTCTGCTGCCACAGGAGAGCTGAGAAGGCCCCATTTTATGAGGCTGAGGTTAACATTAAAATAACATGTGACAGATGGTCACTTTTTCCTACCCATCTTACTTGACCAGTATTTCTGTAACAGACACAAGCAATACATTTTTCTTTTCTCAACAGAGAATAAAATTATAAAAAATATTTTAACTGATGACTTATTCCAGCTTTACTGTTTCTAAATGTAGCTGAGGAACAAAAATTATATACTGACAGGTAAGTCACTTTTACTGGTACATTTTCTTCAGGAAAATCAGTTGTTGAGTAAAAGTACATTTCTTTGATTTCTAAGTTTTCTTTTTCTGTATTTACAAATAGATTGTACTGAGAAAAGTATTCTACCATTTTTGTTTTCAATGTGTAGTGAGTTTTATCTTATCAAAGATCAGATTGTCTATTTACTCCAGCATCCTGTTTCTACAGTACTCAGTGTCAGATGCACTGAAGATAACATGATACGTACTAAATGCTCCTTCTGCTCCCTTACTTCCTCATTTTCTGGAAATCAGAGGTTTATGAGCTTCTGGCTGGATATTTCATCTGACTGGGGCTGACTGGGGAAGTTCCACTGGACTGGAGGCTGGCTGATGATGTGCCCATCTACAAGAAGGATCACAGGGAGGATCCAGGGAACTACAGGTCAGTCAGTCTGATCTCAGTGCCAGGGAAAGTCATGGAACAGGTGATCTTGAGTGCTATCATGAAGCACACGCTATCATGAAGAGAATCAGGTGATCAGGCCCAGTCAACACAGGTTCACAAAAGACAGGTCTTGCCAAACTAACCTGATCGCCTTCTGTGACAAGGTGACCTGCTTACTGGACAAGAGAAAGACTGTGGATGTGGTCTTCTCAGACTTCAGTAAAGCCTTTGACACAGTTTCTCACAGCATTCTGCTTTGGAAATGGTCAGCCTGTGGATTGGGCAGGCACACACTCTCCTGGGTGGAAAAATGATTGGATGGCCGGTCCCAGAGAGTGGTGGTAAATGGAATTATTTCCAGCTGGAGGCCAGTCACAAGTGGTGTCCCCCAGGGCTCAGTGCTGGGTCCAACCTTGTTCAATGTCTTTATCAATGACCTGGATGATGGCATTGAGTGCACCCTTAGCAAGTTTCTAGACAACACTAATTACAAAGGCTTGTAGTGATAGGACTAGAGGCAATGGGTATAAACTGGAGCGGGACAGATTTAGACTAGACATATGGAGAAATTTCTTCACAATGAGAGTGGTGAGGCACAGGAAAGGTTGCCCAGGGAAGCTGTGGATACCCCATCTGTGGAGGTGTTCAAGGCCAGGTTGGATGGTGCTTTGGGCAGCCTGACCGAGGGGGATGTGTCCCTGCCCATTGCAAGGGGTTTGGAATCAAATGACCTTTAAGGTCCCTTTCAATCCAGGTTATTCTATGATTCTGTGTACAGTATTTGAAACTGTGGTGAAACTTAGACCACAGTGATCCTCCATTGCATTTGTATAAACCTCCATATTCCCCCACTAAGACAGACTTCTTATTGACATTAATGGCAAACTTTCCACCACCTCAGAATCTCACCCTCAGTGAAGTCTATCAATCAGACTTGTTTTCACATCTTTGCATATTGCTATACAGTTGTTTTCAATGTTGTGGGGATAAGACTTGCTATAAGATTCATTAACTATAGTTGTTACAATATCTTTAATTAATTGAATTATACTACAGATGGTCTATATTTTACATCATTACAGCGGAAATAAAAGGAAAGAGAGTAAAGAGGCAAGTTTTCATCTTGGCTATGAGGTACTGTGCAAGTCATGCAAATTACAGCTAAAGAAATGATTGAAATTATTGACATCTATAGTACTGTGCAAATAACCTAGGTGAAATCACTATAAGAGCCTTTGACTTTTAAGAATTTCATTGTAATGAAAATGTAATGCCACTTAACAAGCCAAGGGGTTGCCATGTCACATTTCCCATTATATTCTATTTATCATACTGTTTTAAAGAACTTGTTTTTATTTTCACAAAAATGTATCCTGAATACTTTTATATTACAATAGCTCCTATGATGCCATTATCATAGAATCATAGAATCACCAGGTTGGAAGAGACCCACCAGATCATTGAGTCCAACCATTCCTATCAAACACTAAACCATGTCTCTCAGCACCTCGTCCACCCATGCCTTAAACATCTCCAAGGGAGGCGAATCAACCACTTCCCTGGGCAGCCTGTTCCAATGCCTAATGACCCTTTCTGTGAAAATTTTTTTCCTAATGAACCTGCAAGGATTGATAGAGTAACTCACCTTGCAAATGGAGATGTGTGACCCTCAGCATTGTGTATATACACAAAGCAGTTATTTGCTCTTTGGTACACAGATTTGAGCAGTCTGATACAGTATTTA